>CAEGAG010234707.1:0-54581 GCA_903067065.1 Brachyrhaphis terrabensis | reverse complement strand
TTTAAATATATATATATATATATATATATATATATATATATATATAACTGAATAGTTTTTAAAACACAATTTGACTGTTTTATATGCAGTAACTCATTAGATATATAAATAAAATACTTGACTTCTGTGTTTGTCCCAGTGAAACCTAATCTGTAACTCAGTGTCATTATGTGTGTAGTCCCTCCAGTAGAAAACACAGCCAGCGCGTCGGGCCCATTGAACCCCAGGTCTCATGTATCACGGCTCGGTCTGGCTCGGGCCTTCTCACGCTCTGCAGACGCCCAGGATCAGGCGAAGCACTTCTACAAAGAGGTCATCGCCATGGCGCCGGGGGTCAGTTGTTATCATGAAGTGTTTGTTTTGGGCATTCCCTTGAAGCTTTCGCGGTGCAGCTTGTACTGGTTTCAAGATAAGATTACATCCCCGCCCTACGGTGTCAGGGTTCCTACACACACACGTTGGATGTAGAAATTTCAGACTCCTCCCCCCTCTCTCTACCCCAGTGACTCAACCTCACAAGAGTTCTGGGTCGTTTAAAATTCATTTTTAAACAAAGAATACTAAAGTTTGCTTAGATCTTATGGCAGATATTTACACAGTGGGAAAGATTTAACTGTAGAAACTGTAAAATCCAAAATTTTATGGAAGGAAAGAAGGAAGAAAGGAGTCAAGAGAGAAAATATTGATAAAGGAAAGGAAATGAAGCAAGGACACATGAGAAGAAGGCAGGAAACAAACAAACAAAGAAACAAAGAAAACCTAAGGCAGAATTAAAGACAATTCAGGACAACATAAACCACTCTGTAGGTTTTGTCAAAAAGGGAGATTATAAACCCAGTTTTAAATTAGACAGGGTGACCGCCTCACCTGCAAAATAAGTGGAAACTGGTTCCACAGGAGAGGAGCCCAATAACTTCACTATTAATGACTTTTATATGTAAGAAGAATACAAAATTCTATTTAACAGGGAACCAATGAAGGGAAGCTAAAGTAGTAGAAATTAATCTCTCTTTTTCATTTCTAATCAGAAAGCTTGCTGTGACATTTTGGATCAGCTGACGGGTTTTTGGATTTTTTTTAATTGTAAGGAATGACAATAATCCTGCCTAGCAGTAACAAAATGTAAGAACTAGTACATGAAGTGGCACGTGAAAGGAAGTGATCAAAGTAGGACACAAAGAAAAGGACAGAGTGGAGGAAGGAAATAGGAGAGAAGTAAAGGTACAAGGAAGAGGAAAAGGATATGAGGGAGAGAGAACGAAAGGATGTGAGGAAAGGAGATTTGAAACATTTAGACCAGCGGTCTCCACTACATTCCTCTTGGGCCAGAGTCCTGCACCTTATAGTCCCTTGTCTTACACACTTGAATTAAATGGTGAAACTTCCTCACCAGCTCTGCTAACGAGCTAGTACTGGAGCCAGGTGTGCTGAAGCAGAGAGACATCTAAAGGTTTTAGGACTCTGGCCTTCGAGGAATGCAGTTTGAGACAACTGTTTTTAGACCAGAAAATACAGAACAAAATCTGAAAATATAAATCATTTTCAAAAAATATTATTATTTCTACAGTACTTACGGTTTTGCGTGGATCAGAAAACGGCAACCCATTCATAAAAAATATATTATCCAAAGCCTAAAAACAAAACAAACAAACAAAACAAAAAACAAAGGCTGATGATTATAGTAACCCTAACACAATGTTATTTCTAACCTACAAGTCTAAGCTGACATTTTGGACGACAGATCCACGAAGCGTACATCGAGCTCGTGAAGCTGGTGGAGCCCTCGGACCCGGAGGCTGCGCTGGACGTGTACTGCGGCTTCCCTCTGAAGGACGTGGCCGAGCAGAGCTTCGGCGACGCCTTCATCACCGGGGAGATCGTCCGCCTGCTGATGTCACAGCAGCTGTTTGACCACCCGCAGCTGGGCCCCAGCCTCGTCGCATACGGCAAAGTCATGGGGCTAAGTAAATACCGCTAGGTCTGATAATTAGGCCTGGAAGAAAGCTGGAGAAATTGTAGATGATGTACAGAGACTAGCAGAAATATTCATTCTCCTGTAGCATTTTTCTTTTTCTACATTTTGACCTCAGTGTATTTTCTTAGACAACAATGCTTGTGGTGTTGGTTTCCTCATTAAATCTGAGTAAAATACGGAGATGTTTTAAACTCAACTTCTGAAGTAACATCTGCGGCTCTGTTCGCAGGCGTCATAGAGAAGTACATCGACATTCTGGACGAAAAGTCAAAGACGTCGCTGCTGAAGAGCGTCTACGCAAAAATCAACAACCGACAGGAGGACGACCCGGACCTGCAGGACTTCTTCAGATTCAAATGCTGGATCTGACCAGGCTGTCTAGTTCTTTGTGTTTATGAAGACGTTTTTATTTAACTGTGATGTCATATTTTTGTCACGTTGCACAGAGGATATAGGTTAATCTCTCTTTTTTTTTTAAAAGAACACTTTTAATCTGGAAACAGTTTTCATGTTAGAACACAGAACTAACAAAATACAAACTGTACATGGATCGCTGGATGAGAGACGGGAATTTCAGCGAGAATAAATCTTCACCTTGACATGCAGGTGTATAAGTCATTTCTTCACCCTGAATTTGAATTCAGATGTAGATCTACACATCTAAATGCATCCGATTCCCAAAACTGGCGGGTGGAAACGCTCCTTCTCGGTCTTCTGTTACACCACGTTGAGCTTGGTGACGATGAGCACGCGGACGGTCTGGTCGAAACCCGAACACACGCAGAGGCCCTGCTTGTCGGGGCTCCAGTCCAGGCTGGCGATTGGCTGAGTGGACAGAGTGGCGTTCTGCAAGAGGTTGACTGACCCGGCGACGCCCACGTCCGCTCCGTCAGAGTCCTTCTTGCTTCTCTGCGCGGGGTACTCACTGGAGATAGGATTTGGGGGGAAAGCGTTTAGTACTAAGCAAAAACTAAAACTTTTGACGGTTTTATTTTTCGCATGAAAACAGAAAACAGCGAATTATATTGAAATGTTACGTGTTGGATCATAACTATCTATAGACTTTGTAAATAACATTTGGGTTTACACTGACATTACATAGACAGGTGGACTCTTTATTGACCGAGTTCTGAAGGAAGGTTGCATATTGGAGCATCTAGATTAAAGTGGGTTGAATCAGATCTGGCCGATATAGCTTAATGATGAAATCTCTTGAATTTTTTCATACCTGATCCAATTTCAATCAGTTTCCTTCTCTAAACAAGAAACTCTAAATAAAAATGTTTTCAAAAAGTGGCTTTTATTTCAATCATCCTTTCTCTGAGTGTTATGACGGAGTGTCAGGGCCACCAAGGCTACAAGAATTTTAGGTTAATTACAAGAATATAGTCAAAATGTTAACAGAATAAAGACACTTTTATCAGAAGAACATTTGAAAACTATGGGAATAAAGTTGTTCTAATGAGAGAAAAGCTTCTGGAGTTCATCTGACGTGAGCAGCTCAGTCTATGTTTTTGTTGTTGTTGCTTCTGAAATAAACAATAATTTAAAACTCCTGCTACTGATAATAAAATATAAGAATATCCTATTTGTAACTTTAGAAGATGTTCGCCATTCCTCGTTTTAAGTTCTTTTGTGTTGAGAGTTCTCAGAAATTTATTACTTTATTCTCCTAACATTATCACTTTATTCTCATAATTAAAAAAAAAAAGTAGCCTGACCCTGATAACTTTGTTGTAGAGTTGACCTGAATTCAAAGTTCAGAAGTTGTAAAAGACACTTGTCAAACAAGATGGTGGCTGTAGGCTTGATGACATCATCACTACAGAAACGAAAGGAGTGCACTGGTGGGGAAAAATGAAAAAAAAACAAAAAAAAAAACAAATCCAGATTTTGAAAAAAAAGTTATCTTCAAAAAGCCCTACCATAAGTGGAAGATCTATGTATGCCGCACTTTTCAAATTATAATTTTGAAGAAAAAAAAAACAACAAAAAAAAAACTGGTTCAGCAGCTCAAAGTGATTCATGTCTGATTACTCACTACTTCCACAGATGTAGGTTTCCTGCTCCCCCTGCAGTCATAAAGATGTCTCTGTTCTGGGGCAAATGCCTCACCTGCCAGATGGTTGCTTTGTGAGCCTAAAGGGAAAAAAAGAAACATTGATTATTTTATTAAAAGAAAAGAAAAAGCTTAAAAAGAAATTGTTGAAAATCTCTGAACACAGTGATCATAGTGATGCTGTTTTATCACATTGGATGAAACAGTTTAAACTAACATCACCCATAAGATGTGTTAAATTTTAAATATCTTTGGACTTTTAAAAATATATATATAATGATCAAATTTTCTAATTTCTGACTCTATTTTTTGGTTTGCAGATGTTTTCTTCTACCTACGCCCGTCGCAGTGAGCATGAAAACTCTTACATTAATTGCATGAAAAATGAAAATGAGCTCAATAATTTCCATTCTGGCTATTCATATTTTTTGAAGGACAATTTTGTTGTTGGAGACATCGTAATCCATTTCGCTTATGGTTTCAGTTGTGTGTGTATTAAAATTTATTTCCACTGTATTCATTGTTTTTGTTGGCTGTGTTTTATTTTGGATATTTAAAATATATTCCAGTATATATTGGAATACTGGAATATGTTTTACAAAATTGAAATTTATTGGTCTCGAGAGGGTGAACGTGCATCATTTCATTATCAGTATATTACTTGAAAATAGTCTTAAAACAACAATATTACTGTTTATTATGACAATTACCGGGACATTTTATCGTCCAGCAGAATTTGCGATCGTGACAGGGCCAAGTTGTCCAAACAGTTGGACCCTCATGCCTCCAGACATTCTGCTACACCTTCGGGAAACATTCCCGGAGCTCAGGCTGCCGATGCTTCCAGCTCCGTTAAGATGTGCTGTGCGCCGACTTTATTTTTCCCCCACATTTCCCCACCAAAAGGCCACCGCTCTTCACCAGCCCTGCGTCTACTTTGGCCCGCGGCAAAAAGCCGCAGAGGAAGTTAGACAAACACGACTCCCCAAAAAAACGCATCCAGCTGTGAAAACGCTCAAATCGACACGCCGCCCCACCTCTCCTTTCCAACTGAAAGGATAATAATAAGAACAATAATCTTTTGATTTTTTTTTTCTTTTAAAAAATGTCCCCCGCCCTTCCCAGAAGTTTCCCGCTCCGCCCTCTATAATCACCTTTTCGGAAACGGAGGCGAAGCCTTTGGTGGGGTGCTGAGTCCTCGTGTCGAAGACGTGGAATTTTCCTTCCAGCGAGGTGGCCACCAGCTTGTTCATGTTGATGTCCTTCCTGTCAAACTCCACACAGCATACCTGTTCAGAGTGGGAGAAGAAAAAAGAAAAATGTAGCGGGCTCCACGCCAAGAGAGCAATCACCGGCACATCTGGACTCGAGAGGGAGTGAATAATGGAAGCAGCTGAGCAATCAAAGCAGCGCAGTCATTTATATTCATCATCACACCTGATAGGAGCGTTCAGCCTGTCGTCCTAGCTTTTTTTTTTTAAGTTAGGGCTTAAAAAAGATCTATCCACCATAATTCCTCATAAGGGATTTGGACACGTGTTTTCACCTCACCCCGTTTTTAATGTTGGTTTCCCATCGTAGAGACATGTTCCGCAAGTCGAAGAGTTTAATGTCGCCGTTGTCGTAGCCGGCACACACACATCGGTCCTGATCGTTGAAGGCGTGACCTGAAAAAAGTTATACTAGATTAGGGGTGGGCACTTATCGTATCGTTTATTGTGATAAATGTCTTATAATAATACTGATTATAATTGTCCATTTAATGATGTTTAAAAGTCCCCCCAAAACACTGTTCACCTTGTTAGGTTGATTGATAGGTTTAAGGTTTTCCCCATTACTTGTTCAGCGAAAGAATCAATAAATTTGAAACATGTGATTAAATGCAGTTACGATTTGCAGTACAGTTACACAAATGACACTTCTTTATGTAACCGGTGTCCTGAAGTGGCCTGTTGCAAACAGGAATATTTTTCCAAGAGCTGTATTTTTGTTTGTGGGGCCATAATTACTGCAACACACAGTTCCAGCTATACGGTTACCTAAAAAAAGATGTAATAACTAGATTTTATCATTATTGCAATACTACCACAAAATATCGTGATCAAACTTTAAGTCCATGTCGTCCACCCCTACACTAGATATACCTAAAATTTCCAGAAGATTATTGAAAATGAAGGTAAAGATCCAACATGGTTTCATACATTACTAATATTCTCCTAACAGTTTATCCGCTGCTTAATTTCAAGAGGCTTTTTATGCAAAAAAAAAAAAAAAAAAGACAGAAAATGGTGGTAAAATTGGACTTTTCCACTTTTGTTGTGCAAAACACAAACTATTAGGTATATTTAATAGTTTTATAAAAACTAGTAAATTAAGCAGTGGTCTTCAAAAGCACTCATAACGTCTTGAACTGTTTTGTGAAATTACAACAAACATTTGTATGAAATGGAGCAACACAAAGTAGCATTTTGTTATGAATCTGAAAAGTGTAGATGATTTCTGATTGCACTTGCTTGGACTACGTTTTTCTTTAGTGGGTCAGAGTAAATATGGATACTTGCCACAGCTTTTTGATTGCTATTTTTTTTAAAAAACAAGCAAGACATTATTTCAACTTTTCCTTCCACTTCACAACTATGCACTAGTCTACTTTGGTTCACAGGTAAATTCCCTATAAAACATGTTGAAGTGTATGGCTATGACGTGACAAGATGAATACTTTTTCAAAGTACTGTAGTTATGATGCTTTTCTTTTCAGAAAAAGTCCAGAAAAGACAAATGAAAATCTTACAAATGATATCTGTATTTTGACTCTATGTGATATTTCAGTTACCAAAGGCAACAGTCCAGCAGTCCCTCTTGGTCTCTCCTTCCACAGGCTCCATGTTGGCCACAGGTAAATCCTTCTGCCTGGGATCCCACACCTTTACTGTCCCTGCAAAACCCAGCCACAAAAAAAAAAAAAGAGTTTTGTCTCGTTTTGTAATCCTCTTCGTTTCTGTGCGATTAAAACATTTTGTACAATAAGAACAGCATCAAGATTTTCTGTTCTTACCATCTCTACTTCCTGTGACAATCTCAGGAGCGCCGTCGCCAATTCCAAGGCCGCCGACCCCGTCGATGCTGTTCACGATCTCCTTGTGGGCCTTTGTGGTGTACACCGGCACATCGGGTGCTTCCAGATTCCTGTGGACGAGAGAGACAAAGTAGACTGCATATGCTGACACTTTTACTTCTGTTGCTCATCTTTCCCGTTAACAAAGTAAACTCTTTAGAGTTTGAAAATCGTCAAGTTAAAGGGGAATAACCACACTGAGCTTTACAAAAAATTTTTAAAAATTTACTTTAGTATTTTATTTAATGGTTACAATTGTAAGTAAACCTACAGTTTAGTGTAAATAGACAGTTGAAGTACCATATGTGGAGATTTCCATCAAAATCTCCGGTTGCTATGTGTCTTTGTTGAAGAGAGGAGGCCCCAAACGTCCCACACTTTATGGGTTTAGCTTTCTCCACCTGAAACATGGGGGCGTAAAGAGATGCTTCAGCTCCAACAAAGGGACAAATGGATTCAAATCAAATGTACAACGCCTTGGAAAAAATATTCATTCACCTCGAGCTTTTTTTTAAAAATTATTATTAATATTTGAGGCCATGAGGGGCATAGAAAACATGTGGAAGACAGCTGGTGATCTGGCCATGACAAGACCAAACTGTAACATCTTGACCCAAATTAAAAACGCTATGCCTGGTGACCACCATCCCCATGCTAATGCATGGTGGTGGAAGCATCATGCATCATGCCCAATATTTTCTTGGGCAGGTTCGCTTTCTAATCAGTAAACATAGTGCCAGACCCACAGTTCAGTTCAATAATTTTAATTTCTAAATGTGCAGTGATCTACCACTGAAAATCCCAATAAAACACAATGAAGTTGGCTAACATGACAAAATGTGAGTAGAAATTCAAGGCATAAGAATAGTTCAGCAACACATTATAAACTCACCTGACATTGATAATGTGCATGTTAACAACCAAAGATAATTAATTACGTAACTAGGTTATTATTATCTCCTTTTTGCAGTACATTGCAGTCACACTGTGTCACCTGGTTTCTGCAGTGAACTGTCCACCTGTCTGGCTGACTGTAACCATGGTTACAAGCGAGCAAGAGCGTTCTAGAACCCTCGCTTGGGATCTCTTGGATGGCCCGTTCACACGGTGATTTTAAAAACTAAAAAAGGCCCAATATAAGTGATGATACCACCTCTTTTATGAGCTGAGCCTCGCCGTGTTGAACTTCATAAATTTGGAGCACCCCTGTTCCTCTGGCAAAGTTCCCCAAGCAGACAAACTTGGCGCTGCACGGAATCCATTTGCTGTCGAACACCGTGTAGTTCAGACTCTTCTGAATGTGTGCGATAATCTGAGGCTTCGATAGGGGCGAGGACATCTTTTGAAATACTTTATAAAAGGGTCGAGAATCTGTTGAAAGACGGATATCTCCACGCCAAAACAAAATAAAGCGAGGATCCTCCCACAGAGCTTGTTGCTGTCGGCAGATATGCCTGACTGTATATTTTTATATTAAGTAAATATCGTCTGCTTACGGGCGTACATAATTCGGCTAATAGACATTGATAAATGAGACTGAATTATAGTGACACATTCTGAGTTTTATTTTAAATGTTCAAGAATTTCTTAGCTCTACAGGCGCTGATGACGCGCCTGATTGGGTCCTTTCCATCGCACCTCATGCCTCTGTGGCCACAGCCTGCCTCAGTTTTCTGAGCAAAGCAGAATTTTAAAACACCTTCTGTGGAAATGGACACCGAGAAAGCTCCTGCTGTAGACGTCGAAGTGACCGGGGAGAGTAAAGATGGGGCAGAGGCGTTTACTAAGGTGAAGTCTAAAAAGAAGAACCAGAAACGTAAACGTGAGCAAGACGGAGGGGACATGGACACAGAGGAGAGCGTGGCCATTAAACGGCCGCAGTTTCCACCGATTTCCGGAGACAAATTACGGGTAATTACCTCTATTTGCGTCCATCACATGTATGTCATTTCATATATATATATATATATATATATTTTTTTTTTTTGTTTAGGCGCTGTTGTGTTTTTAGTTCTTTAACAAGTTTGTTTGTGTGCGTCCCCTTTAAAACCTGCGCATGCGCACATCGTTCTTCAGACTTATTTGGAGAAACTAGCAACGCTGATGACTTCCTGCGGGTGATGACGTCACTAATAGAACCGACACATTAAAACAATGAAATTTTTAAACAAGCAATTCAAAATGATGTGTTAACAGCAAAACGAGCCGGGTGACAAATAAACAAAACAACTAAACTGTATCTAAATACGTATGGTAATAGTCTTACCATACACAGCTATACTGTATAGGCATAATATAGTTATGCTAGTTATTATTGCAGGATTTTATTTACCATTCTGATAAATGTAGCTGTTATCATGACACTACTGAGTTATTTTATGGTGTCGTCCATTTTGGCGTTGCTGACACGCTTTTTTCTGATCTCTTATCTCTTTAATATTTTTGATCATTTATCTATTTTTTTCTGCAACATATTATTCTCTTTCAGCCAGGTAACCAAACATAATTTAGCCATTTTGTGTCTTAAGTTAAACTATGTTGACAATGAAATAAAACTATCTATGGCAAATGTTTAACTAAAGAATAGCAATTAAAAATCCATAAATCTGTTTGTGTCCTGAGATAAGAACGATTATGTTTGCGAGTTAACGAGTGATACATTTAGCACAGATTTGTACTTACATTTTTAAGGTGATCTTATTTGGATATAATGTTATCTGTGCCGTGTGTGATTCAGGGACCAGATGAGATGCGCAAGATCCCCGTTCCAGCTCACAGATACACCCCGCTGAAGGAGAACTGGCTAAAGATTTTCACTCCCATCGTAGAGAACCTGCAGCTTCAAGTGCGATTTAACCTCAAGACCAGGAACGTAGAAATCAAAGTAAGTTCAGACATGTTGGCAGCACTGATTTGAAGTAATGTTACTATTCTTAAGGTTTTTTATTTCTTTTTTAATCGTAGCGCTTACAGACCTGTCTGTTTTGTGTTTTATTTTTCAGACGTGCAAAGAGACGCAGGAAATCAGCGCCCTCACGAAAGCGACAGATTTCGTCAAAGCGTTCATCCTAGGCTTCCAGGTTGAGGTGAGTGCGCAGGTGCCTTTATTTAAAGTCAGCAGTCAGTGCAAGAAATGCTACGTGACGAACAACCTCGGTATTGATTAGCTGGAGTTTAGCCGATAATCGACCCTTTTTGGAAGTCGAAACCTTTGGAGGTTGTGATTTCAAGTTTGTAGGGCTCCATGGAGTCGTTGACGTTGAACTCAGTGATGTAACAGTTGCCCTTCCTCTTCCCAGGATGCCACGGCGCTCATCAGATTAGACGAGCTTTTCCTTGAAAGCTTTGATGTCACAGACGGTAAGATTGTGAAACCCGAAGCTTTCTGTCTGCTCTCCTGCTCTGCACTTGTTTGCTCTCCTTTCTCTTTGCAACAGATTTACATTTTTTGCTGTTTTTCTTTTTCTTTTCGCAGTAAAACCTTTGAAAGGCGACCACTTATCCAGGGCCATCGGAAGAATAGCAGGGAAGGGAGGAAAAACGAAATTCACCATTGAGAATGTGACAAAGACTCGCATCGTTCTGGCAGAGACGTATGTGATCCAAGCTGTGATTCGCCGATCACAGTAAAACCTTTGTGATTTTTTATTTTTTTTTCCCCCAATATGTGTGTATTTAGAGTTTCTCTCTAAATGTGTCTCAACAGGAAAATCCACATTTTAGGTTCTTTTCAGAATATCAAGATGGCCCGAACAGCAATATGTAACCTGATTTTAGGTAAGCAGCCGATCATTTAATATTTAGATCAAAACTCTAAATGCTGGAAATGACCTTTAAAACCTCCACCTCTCAACAGGAAGTCCACCTTCAAAGGTTTACGGTAACATCAGAGCGGTGGCCAGCAGGACTGTGGAGAGATTCTGAAATCTGATTGGCTGCTACGTGCCTTCCTCTCCTCCCTTTCTGTAACTGTGATGAATTGAGTTCACGTACTGGCGTTTGGGACGGAAAGCCGACTCGTACATCCTAATTTTTGATGAACAGTGTTTGTCTCTGGAAATATGAGTTATGTAAATAAACATAAAAAAACAATAAAGGAGGTTTATTTCTGTGACTGAATGTTTTTAGCAGATCAGTTTTGAGGATGAAGATTTGATAAATGATGAGGTTTAGGGAAATATTTGTCAGCTGTAGTTGGAATAGGAACCATTTACTCAAAATAAGACAACCTATTTAATTTTCATATCTTTTAAAAATAATCTCTTTGTTTTATCTCTGAAGCAGCTCAAGAATTTGAAATGAATCACTTTTATCAAACTTCTTTAGAAGGCCTCGCACAGTTAGAACCTCACCGTTGTCTTTATTGTCATTTCAACAGTCAGGAGGACATCAAACTAAACTAATGAGGCTAAAACAGTGCAAGCCTTCACAAGGCTTATCGTGAACCTGGTAGATACGCTAGGATGTGCAAATTTATTTATTTTTTTTACCTGAAATTGCACCTCTGCTTTTATTTGAATTTTTCAATGTTAACATTAAACATCCATATGTCTAAAGCACAGTGGTGCAGCTGGTAGGGGTCTTTCTGCACAGAGTTTGCATGTTCTCCCTGTGCATGCTGGGTTCTCTCCGGGTACTCCAGCTTCCTCCCACAGTCCAAAAACATGACTGTCAGGTTAATTGGTCTTTCTAAATTGTCCCTAGGTGTGAGTGTGTGTGCATGGTTGTTTGTCCCATCTGTCTCTTGTGTTGCCCTGTGACAGACTGGTGACCTGTCCAGGGTGACCCCGCCTCTCGCCTGGAACGTAGCTGGAGGTAGGCACCAGCACCTCCAGACCTCACCAGGGACAAGGGTGTTAGAAAATGGATGGATGGATGGAGGTCTAAAACACTTGGCCTGTCATAGGATGTCCTAATTGTTTCACACAACTGTGTTCCGGATGATTTCTGAAGTGAACCATAACAGATGAAAGTTCTTTGAGTTTAATTTGTGGACTATAGAATCATGATGTAGTCCAAATAGTTAAACATTAAATGGACACTTTGACTTAAACATAATGCAATAAAACTTTAACTTTGGAACTTGCAAAAGTTGAAAGTTTTGCAAGTTCAAAAGTTGAGAACACAAGGTGTATACAGTTATCCTGTAAATCAGAATTTGTGATTTCTAAGACTTTGTCGTATTTTTGGCTGAATAGTGACGATTGCAGCATCACATATCAGTGATGTGGATAAAACATGACAGGACAAAATGTGGGTTATCCACTTCCTGCAGCAGAATGTCAGCCTAACTTTTTGATATGACATTTAACCTTTATTTTCCTCATTTGTTTACCATTCTAGTGTGAACGTAAGCTAATGAGAATGCAATTCATTTTGGGCTTTATTTTTTATTTAAACCTTTCTTGTTTAATAAATGTTTGCAATTAAAATCCACACAAGGCTCAAATAATTACATACATTTTGGATCTTTATTACCTTTTTATATGTTTAATATTTTCGATAGGGTTAAGGTTTGGGCTATTACAGAATCTTAATGTTAGCTTAGTTCTATTAACAAATCAGCTTTGGATCATTGTTCCAATAATAATTCAATTGTATGATGGGTTTTCACCATAAGACCAAAACTGTCAAATAAAAGAATAATAGTTGCTATTCTCAGGAGCCACCAATGGCAGGCCTATCAGAAACTGAAAACTACTTACAATCCTCAATGAAGCAAGTTTATCAACATGAAGGTTGAGAAAGTAGTAGAAAGCAGTACAGCTCTTGCATCAGTGTGGACGTCGCACCAAACAGTTAATCACAGCTCACTTTTTTCCCCGTCTTCCTGATCTGAAGAAGGAGCTTTACCGTTCTCCGGCTCAAGACCGTAGCCCCAGATTTGGAGGTACTGATCCTCAATCCAGCCGCGAACCGCTCCAGTGGAAACTGGAGGTCACGGCCTGATGAAGCCAACAGGACAAGATCATCTGCAAAGAGCAGAGATCCTGTCCTGAAACGGTCTGTAAAAGTTACAAACAGAATCTGGGGAGAGGGCAGCCTTGGTAGAGTCCAACTCTCACCAGAAACGACTTACTTGCCAGCAAAAAACCCCACAAAAAAACAAAAAAACCAATAAGAATATTTCAACTAAATCTTTCACATCTTTAGAAGTCAGAATGAGGGGAGGGAAACGTGTTACTTTCAACATTTCAAAGTTTATTTAAATTTTATTTCATTTTCATACAGTATCAAGTTTCCAACAGTCCCACAGCATAATATGCAGCATGCAGAAAAAGAAAAAAAAAAAAAAGGTTCTCAAACTTAAATCTTTTCAGATATTCCCACGCAAACTAAAAAGAACCCAATTCCCTCAGAGAAAAAAGTAGCACTTACAAACTAAAGCGCGGTCTGTACTATACAGAGAACAGAGAGCCAGAACTGCATTTAACAAATACTTATATACAAAAGAAAAAAAAAAAAATTAAATCAAATTTCCCCTTTAAGCTGAGTACAGTGTGTGGCAGTTTGAGACAGGATCAGATATGCAACTTTTACTGGAATCGAAGCATCTCGCTGACCCGGGTAAAATACAAAAAAGTTACATGTAGTTCAGTTCATTTGGATTACCGCTCATAATATGTGTACATTTACCAAAGTTTGGCAACATCCATATTGTATACCGTAAAATTCTTAAATATATTAACATCACCATCCATGTGTAAACAAGAGTTTTATTTCAAAAAATTGATCTACATGCACAACAAAAAAAAAAAATACTTCCATGTCATGCAAGCACAGGGAGGCCCAAAGCCGTGCAGAGCTCAGGGATGGGGAACAATAGAGCACTCCAGATCTGACTGAGAAGTCCTGTTAAAACTAGCAGTTGGCCTCCAAAGCAAAACGGACATCTATCCCAATGTTGTTAATAGTAGGAAGCATTTTTCCCCTTGGAAATAAAAAATAAAATACAATAAAATAAATTTGGTTGAATTTAAGGTTTTGTTTTTCGTTTTTTGTTTTTTCCTATCCCTGCTTGAATCAGCAGGTTTGGAAAAAGAAGGATTGGGGGAGAGAAAAACAACATGATTGTGAGAGAAAATAATAGTAGTAATAATAATAATCATAAAAAAAAGTGGGAGTGGAAGCCAACTTTTGAAATGTACACGCTCCAGATAAAAACAGAAAATCCTAAAAACTAGTCTAGCGCCATTGCACACCGATCATGCTAACGTGTTAAGATTAAGTGTTTTTGCGTTGAAGGAAACTGACCCGTCCTGTGCTGCACTGAGACATTTCAGAGGCAAAGCCCTCCTCCTCCTCCTCCTCTTTCTGCGGTTCGATAAGATGAGCACACATTGTTTACCTAATATACACATATTGGTTTTTTTTCCTTAAAAAAAAAAAAGAAAAAGAAAGAAAAACAACAAACGACAACTGCTGCCTGCAGGTAAGTCTCTTAAGTTGCTTTATCCTCGCACAAACAGCCCAAAAAATCTCATAACTGTTCTCTCGGTTCTTTGCCAAAACGTCATCCGGCATGGTCTGCTAGAGTCACGGAAAAAGCATGATTTCCACTACAGTTCAATAGTGAGTGCTTAACTATTCTTTGCATTGGAGATTGTCATAATGGATGCAAGATGTTTTCTTCACGAGTAAACCATGTTATCAGCTTGCAGCCATGACTGGTTTAAGTTTTTTTTTTTTTTTGTCCTTTTTCTTTATCTGGAAAGACATTTTCTTGGCATTAATTGAACCTAGCTAGAATCTCATGATAGGAAACAGGGATGATGTCCGACAATATAAACACATTCTTACGTATAAATAAAACTAGCAATCTTATTAGAAAAAAACCCAAAAACGATGAGAAGCGTCGCTAAGATTGGAAGCTTTTACTGGTCGATTCAAACTGATCGCGGGAGCAAAAAAAAAAAAACGTTATGAAATTTTGTTTCGTATTTACGATGCCTCGCAGTCGTGCAGTTGGAAGCGTCGCCCTCCGGTTTTCCCCTCGGTGTGAATGGATGCAGTGATGATAGTTAATAACGAACTGGTTCTGGATATGTTCTGGTTGGCACTTCATACCCTACTTTCTAGCTGTACTGCTGCAAGTGTAAATACACTACACACGTCCTCTCAAAAAAGAAAAAAAAAGGAAAAATAAATGCAGATATATAGTTGTATTTTTTTCTTTATAAAAGACAAAAATAAATATCAAAAATAACAATTACCCAAAAAAAAAAAAAGGATGAAATATGAACAAGCCAACCAGCCTCTTCACTGCGCTCCTCCTCTATCCCCCTTTCCCTCCTTTTGTCTTCCACAACCAGAGATGCTCTTTGCAAATGACCAAATGGATGTCCTTCAGTCTCTTAAAGTGCTACGACCGGGTTATTGCGGATTTACGGTTCAATAACACTTCAAAGTTGGCTTCACGAGGCCCGTGGTTTTTCGAAAGCAACAAAGAAGAAAAAAAAAAAGAAGAGAGAAAAGAAAAAGCGACTTCACAGAGAGATAGACATAAAGAGAGAGAATACTTCCATTGAGTTACACAGAGAGCGTTTTGCCAGACGTCTTTGAGCAGATCTTCGGAGATGGTGGAGAAAAGCGAGTGTTGAGGGCGAGGAGGGGGATTCAGCGAGCGGAGGGCGCTCACACGTCCACCACCATCTTTTTGTGTATATCGAGGCCGCCGACCACCTGGGGTTGAAGGAAAGGAGGAAGAGACGAAACCGAGGTGAGACGACAAACATTTGAACCCAGACATCTCTATGTTGGGAGTTTTTAAAAAGTCATAAAATCCAAACAGTTTGAAGACAGTACTGACCAAACTGAGAAATGTGCTCATATTTATAAAACATACAGGCATGAGTTGGGCACCACTGTATGAAGGTTTTAATAAGTTTTGAGGTCAAAGCCACAAAAATGTTGCCTACTACTTAAAGTTTCTTTTAATGAAATGCCAGAGAAGAGTGCGAAAGTAAAAGCAGGGTTTCTGCAAGTTTCACCAACTCAAATGTCAGACTTTTTAAGACCACCATGAATGAAATTTAAGACCTATATCTCCACAGAAACCGTCCAGCCATCTGGCGATAAATTTCCACTCACCCATGAGGAATGCGAAAAAGCTAGCTAACTAGCAAGGGTATGTTAGCACCTCACTGTCTTGAGCTAAAGAACGCAATAACGATTTGTGTGACTCAAACTTTTACCAAAAAGTCCAGCGATATGTAGAATATACAGTATAGACCAAAAGTTTGGACACACCTTCTCATTCAATTGAATGAGAAGGTGTGTCCAAACTTTTGGACACACCTTCCAAAAGTTTGGAAGGTGTGTCCAAACACACCTTCCAAACTGTGTTTGGACACAGTTTGGAAGGTGTGTCATTCAATTGAATGAGAAGGTGTGTCCAAACACACCTTCCAAACTGTGTTTGGACACAGTTTGGAAGGTGTGTCATTCAATTGAATGAGAAGGTGTGTCCAAACTTTTGGTCTATACTGTACGCAATTTAATTTTGTAAAGAACATATTTAAGGACAACGTACTTTAAAAAAAATAAGAATTTAAGACATCTTAAGGCCTTAATTTCACATAAACAAATGTAAGACTTTTTATGGATGTGAGGACACCCTGAAAAACGCACCAGGCATCATTTTTAAAAAGGCTGCACGGTTAGTTTCTAAAACGTTTAAGACTTTTAAGAGTGTTCACTTCCAACTTTAATTTCTCCCATAGGAATTTCAGTGAAACATTTATCAGCTTAAGTTGGTGGTTTCTTTTTAGCTTCAGCATGCAAATCCTTTCATTTTACATCAAGACTGTGTAACTTTATTGAGCTTATAAACATATTGGGCCAGCTGTAGCACAAAGTGTCTCAAAAACAGAGATCTTTTTACTTTAGACATGGGTATTTTCTGCAAAAGCATCTTAAAGATAAACTAGTGCTACAGAGGCTTACTGAATGCCACAAAGTCCCAGGTAGCAGTAGATGGTGTTGCGATGTGATAAATGCTAACCAAAAAAGGTGGTACTGCACACATTTCTCTTAAGTTTTGACAGGGATTTCAAAACCACTGCAATCCCCGTTAAACTATGCTACACAAACCTCTTTGTGACAAAAGAGTAGGCTGATGTGCAAGTTTGTTTTGAATTTAATTCGCTAAACAAACTTTAACAAAGACCTAAAAATACTTGACACAAGAAGGAGTGATTAAATGAAAGTGCTAACAAAAGACGAAACAAATTAAGATCTCGTATGGAAGATCTGGACCTATGCAGGACTTTAAGGCATAAAACGAGAATTATTAAGTCTAACTTAACTTTTTTAAGACAGTTTAGAAAGTGCCATGTCCTTCAAGCAACTGGCTAAATAGATCAACTAAATAAGATATCTGTTTGCTGTACTTTCAGGGTTAATCTAAGAAGCAACAAGCAATAATGTTGTCGGTGCACTAAGAACAACATTAGTGCCACTACAAATCTAATTGCTTTGGAGAATTTGAGTGTTTAATTTAAATGTTTGCTCAAGTTCATGTAAAAAAAACAAACAAAAAAAACATGTAGTATGTCTAACATTTTAACAGCTTGAGTAGGGATAATTGTTGCTCTATTGTTTAGACATTGAATAGATAAAAAGTAGGAAGTGGTTTTAGTAAAGCATAACATTCTTATTTCAAGGTTAACAGCTGATTCTTTACACCAAACAGCTTCAAACAGACGATGAACGTTTTGGGTGTTGGTAGGATCCTTGCATACGGAATACACCAGAAAGGTACAAATCTACACACAAAGATCAGATTAGACTAAACACTTTGAACAAATCAAAGTTTAAATCACAGCTCTACCAGGTGAAATTAGAAAGTGTTGCAGAAACTCAAATGTGAGTAAAATAACATGGGAAAAAAAAAGATGTAGATGCATTTGTTGCTTTTTGATAAGAATGGTCACCTCTGGCTATCGGCTAAAAAAAACAACTAATTTTTATGGACATTATGAATATTAGACAAGAAAATCATGAGTCAACAGTGCTTAAGATAGCTTACAGTTCAACAGTTGTGTAGCTGACAGATTTGGATTAAATTGAAAAAGTTGGACTGGATTATTCCAGTCTGAACATCAGCTTTATTAGCAAGACATTTATTGTGTTGGTTTGTTAGCGATCTAAACTGAAAACGGGTTATAAAACTTTAGCATAGTTTATGATCCAAATGTTAAAGGATATAAACGGCCACAATGAAGAAGAGAAATTCTACTTTTATTTTTTAATAGTGTGTGCGTGTGTGTGTGTGTTAGTAACGCAAAAATAAAAAACTGATAAGTGAGGGTAAGAAAAGCCCGAATATAAAAGGTCCCATAAATACAAAGCAACACAAGCCCACCATTGCCACATCCGGGTTGTAAATACTCAAAACCTTGTTTTACTACCAACACCCTTCAAACTCAATCTTTATCTATATTTTTTAAACAGATTCTCTAACAGAACTGCTCAGACCAAAACAGTGATAAACTCTTTGAAGCGTGAAATGTTTGAGCTGCAGTACTTCTCCTCCACCGTTCCGAAAATACACCCTGAAAAGGACGGCGAGCCGTTTTAGTTCAAGGCTCTGGGGATCTAGCTGTCAAATACGGACCCTGTGTCTGTCAGAGCCAGATATGGAGCCTTTCATTTCAGAACCTGGCTCGGAGCGAAACCGGTTCCCTCTGGGGGCCACCGAGAGACGAGCCGGTGGATGTGGCTTTTCAAAAAACGAGAACACCCACCGTGTTCAAACAGCTGTCTTTGCCCCTTTGATCTGAAATTGGATAGTCGACTTTTAATTTCCACAACAAGGCCAGATTATAAATCAGTGTGACAGAAGAAGTCGCTGGTTTTAAACAGCATCTCTACAGTCTCACCACAGCAGCATTACACACAGCTCCTCCGACATACACAGCGCTCGCTGAAACCCAGAGCTGTTGAGCCCCAGCAAAACAACAACAACAATAAAATATAAAACCCAGCAGTCTTTCCACAGATTTCTTTCCCCTTTGACCTATTGCCGCCTCCGCAAATCGGCAGGATCAGCAGAAACGTCAACGCTCCCCTCAGGAGAGCTTCGACTTACTGCACAGAACTCTTCGAAGGATATCCTGCCGTCTCCGTCCTTGTCTGCGTTTATAATGGTCTTGTCCACGATCTGCTGGAGCTGCGTGTCCTTCAAGTTGTTGCCCACCATCATCTTCAGCACCTGGAAGAGCTCGCCGTTGGAGATGTAGCCGTCCTTGTCCATGTCGTAAATCCTGAAAGCGACTGCAGTTCGGAAAGTGGCGTGAAAAGAAAAAGGGAAAGTGCAAGTTAGTCGTGTACAACATTTTACTTATTGTTTAGAAATGAGTCTTTGATGGAAGAGTAAAAAGTTCTGATTAGAAAGGCTAAGCTAAACAGATAAAAACTCTCCTTTTGAGTAACCAAACAAACATGGCTTTGTGATAAGATGGCCTGAATTGACCAGATTTACTTACATCGGAGTTTCTGTTCTTTGTCTCCCTTGACGCTGAACTGTGAGACTCCTTCAATAAACTCTGAGAAGATTTAAAAAAAGAAGTATGTAAACTCAGGCTCCACTAGAACATCATTGTCATCTTTTACCTTTTCTTTACGAAATTCAAAGCTCAATCCAGACTCACATCTGGGAATAATTTCACACAAATATGGCCCAAACATAGGAAGGCAGTTTTACTTTTTTACAAAATTGCTCATGTTTTTGATTTCCAAATTTTAAAGACTAACTTTTTCACCTAAGTTTTAATTATGGGACCAAATGTCAAAAGTTTAACAAAGAAAATTAATGAGAATCATTTACTAAGAGAATAAAATTCCCTTAGCTGTGTTTTGATATGACTTATTGATAATTTAGCCCACACGTTTCCAGTGAAAAACAAAGATATTCTGCAGCTTCAAAAATTGGGTCATGCCCCACTGATTATTGTAAATTTTAACATCCATTGGGTGCTACAGCCATGATTTGTGCTGTACTAAGGGTTTTCCCACACACCTGTCAGGGTGAAGCAGAGATGAAACCCTATATTAGTCATACCAACGCAGTTGGTACACTGACAGACTGTTTAAATTTGGTAATTTGTGGATTGTGGAGGTCTAGCAGTGTGGGATAACAATTTTGAAATGTACAAATCAAGCACATCAAAAGAAAATACTTTCCATAAAAATCAAAACAAAAAAAACAACAACTTCAAGCTACTAATGATCGACTACTCTTTATTTACTTTTTTATTCTGTAGTTTATTTTTTACTGAAAGTAATTCTTCCTTATATAAACAGAGAGAATGTTAATAGCTTTTTCCTGTAGACAAATGACAATTTTTCCCTAAATCTTAAAAAAAAAATAGCACCAAAAGAAATACAGCTAACAAATGTAGTTGTGTTTAAAAATTAAAAAAAATACACCCAAAGTTTGAAAAAAACTGTGTTGTCCTTTCAACATGTGGAGTTTTTCCAGACTGATTCTACTTTCAGCCTTCATTTAGCGCTCATACAAACACCTGAGACTCTTGAGATGTGCAGTTTGTATTTTAGGATCCTTTAGCCACAAAAACATGCTAGGCAAACCTTTCTATTTAAAGCAAAAACAAATCTTTCAGCCCCAGAAAACCATATCTGATGATAGATAAAACTCAAAATCATCTTGTTAGCTTCTTCATATACAAAGACCAGACCAACATTAGAGCTGAGAACCGGCATCAAACCCTCCGGCAGGGTCTGTGACTTACCTTTAAAGTCCACCTCTCCGTTCCCGTCTGTGTCGAATATGTCGATAACCCTCTGCACCAGTGGGTTCTGTTGCAGCTCCGGCAGAGACATGAATTCCTCCACACTGAGCGAGCCCGAGTTATCTAGGTCGAGTTTCTTAAACCTCTTCCCTAGCCTCTTAATCTCATCAGCATCGACTGAACAAGGAGAAAAAGAAAAGAGACGGACAAAGGATCTGGATGAGACACTGTCCTTGTGGGCATCTGACCAAAGTTCTAGATTATCACAGCGGTTATGAGCCGCGATGTGTGAAAGTGTTGGATTGACATTGTGTTGACAGCCTGAACACAAGGAACAAAAAACTGGCCTGTAAGCACCGATCTGAAAACATTTCAAGCAGAAACAAAACTAAATTTTTATGCAAATGACACCCTTGACAAAACCTGCAAGTCATGAATCTTACAAGTTTTACAAACGGGTCAATGACGAGCCGACAGACAGCCTCAAGCCACAGAACCGCACACACCACAGAAGCTTGTTGTGCTTCTAGCAACTATTGAAAACCGTTGACTTGCTAAATTGCAAACATTAAGGAAACCAAAAATGACAAGTTCTGCTCTCAACCTAAATCAAGAGAACGTAAAAGTAAAAAAAAAAAAAAAAAAAAAAAAAAAAAAAGAATAAAGAAGAAGGATTATGAAGTTGTACCTGAATTCTGCAAACTTACGGCCTTTGTTGTCGGTTCATTTTTATTAGACGCCGTTTGGGTGTTTTTTTCTCCAGCCATGAGGGAAACGCCTCGCCTCTCAGGCCACTATGCTGAGCAATAAGCTAGGAGTAATCCAGGAGCAATAACGCAGTCTGTTGTTAATTACTGTATAAGCTCATTCACACAGTCACATGATCACACCAGCCAACCACAAACTATTAGTTTATGTGCTGTAAACTGGGTTCCTAATGACATAAATCTTCAAAAAGATAGGTGTGGCTAATCTGAATGAAGCCAAAAGTTCCAAGAGGTCATGATGGGGGGTTTTCCAAGCTGATTTCATCCATTTAGTGACATCCATTTTATGACAACAATGAGAATTGTTCAAAGCTGATATTTTGGCCTCAGCTGTTTAGATGTGATCTGAACCAAACGGGAGAGGCTGCAATTGCATGACTCTGCTGTTTTCTGACATGATGCAAGGCAAGGGAAGCAGGACGGCGGGTGTGCGTGGTGTCCGCGTTTCAGCACTCCAGCTACATCAGCTCGATGACTAATCTGCATGTGTTGGAGGAAGGAGAGGAGGAATGAGAGAGGGTGAGAAAGACAGATTGAGAGGGAGAAACTTAGGATGGCCGAAATTGCAATAAACTCAGACTCGGGTGGAAATTTCTTAAAACCGCCACCCAGTCTACAGATTTTTTTGGGTCTCGTTTTTTGTCGATGTGAACCGTTTTTCTGAAGTTGCCTTCAGGTACACGATGTTAGCAGAGCACTGTTGTATGAATGTTAGCAAAAGAATAATAAGAAAAAATTATTTGCTTTAGGGTTGCGATGATTTGCAACAGTCACGAGTTTTAGTGGGAATCCAACAATACAAATCAACTTCAGCATTTTGTCCATCTAACATGAGAGAATATATTGAAGAAAGAAAAATCTAAGCAAGAAAAAAAACCCAAACAGAATTATAGTGATTCTGAGAAGATACTGGGATCTGTATAGCCTGGCTATGAAACTTTTGGTTGACAGCTGAGACCGTTTTCATACCGATGGGTCACTTAATGTAGTCTGAATCAGTTGATGACTTTAGATTAGATGAACTTTTTCACATTCTCCATTCACAAGTACATTCCTTTTGGATACCAACCCATCTCCCGCTCAAGTCCTACTTACCATGATTCACTAGAATCGATCAGCCTAGGCCATTAACGGCAGCAGACGTTTAACCAACTGGCCAGATGTATTAGGGTTTCCCTCAGAGTATTATAAGTCTGGCGGGCCACCAGGCTTTGCTTGTCACCCCAACAGGCTAAGCTTTGTTTGTTTATGTGTGTTTATTTTAATACACCAGTAACAGTCACACAAAAACACCGTGGGCATGGCACCATCCATTTTAAATCAATCAAAAGTTAAATTGATGCCACCAATATCTTTCTTTATTTTTATTAGGTTGTAATTCAATATTAGTGTTCAATTCTGCAGCAATCTGGATTTTATTTGAAAATCTTTATTTTTAATCCTGTGCTTGTCCAGCAGCCATGTAAGGCAATAGTTCAGAGCATGACCGTAAGAAACCTCCTAAACCTGGAGCACGCAAGTTGTCACCATGCCCAATAATATGCTTTTAGGACAATATTCTTTTATGTTTACGGCCAAGAGAAGTAAACCTATCACACTCTTCAGTGGCCTAGAATAACCTAACATTTCCTTTCCCCTGAATAATAATAAAGTGTTAGATTATTTGGCAATACATTTTATTAAATGACTCAAGAGTATGATAAATATCACTAAGGTGCATTTAGTACTCTAAACTGGAAGAGAAGAGATAAGCTGGGGCCACTGGTCCAACAATCTAAATCCTTAAAGGAACAGACCTAAAAGAAGAACAACTATTAAAGAGAGAGGGTTTTATTTCTACAAAAACAAGATCTGTTAAGAACAGGAGCTCAAAGAAAACACTCAACATTTCCAATAAAAATATGGGAAATTTAAGCTGTAAAAACCTGATGAATTCAGTTGGTTATACAACAGTTATTTTAGGTCGTTTCAAATATTTCCTTTGTGCATTTGGTAGCAATTCCTATGCGTCGCTCTGCATCTAATTTCCATTAAATTTGCACTTATAACAACATAACTATTAATAGGGAGAGGTCACCAAATTATTTTAATTCATTAGAGGGCATAAATCCACAAACAAGCACACGCTTTTAAAACGGGCTACTCTTCCCCCGGGGCTGGTTCTGTCCACTAGGCCCGATTATCGGAGCTGAGCAAGCGGCTCTTCTTTGACACAAAACACTTTCTTATCAGCAGCCTCCCGTTTCCTGTTCACAGCAGATGACACCAGCTTAGCTCACAACAGCTGAGCCCGTACATGGAGTATCAATGTTACAGATACAGATTTAGTATTGTAAATCAAAGCCATGTTTAGGAGAGCCTGCTGCACAGCCAAACGTGTCCTTTTCCGACCCGAGGTGTGAGAGTCCATAAACTTTTCAAGTCATGGACATTTAAGCTGAAAAGCACTTCTTACCAAATACATACCATGAGTCTGGGGAGTAAAACTTCAATCAAACTCACTATATATATAATATGTAACGTAGATAATGTGGCTCGAGCTGCAGCTATCGATTATCTGAGTAACAGATTTAGCTATTATTCTGATGTTTCATCAGATAAATAAAACTGGCACACTCTTCGGATTATTCATTTAATCATTTAGAAATACATGAACACAAAACAAAATTCAATTCCTTTTTTAAAATAAGAAAATAAACCGGTTATTGCCTAAAATGTAATTTTGCCCGGCCCTTCCTACTTGACTTAATACAGTGTAATAATGTTCTGGTTATTTTTTGGGATTAACTGATTAAGATTTGGATTGCAAAAGGTGCTTAAAAGCAGGTTTTATTTACAGAATTTGTACCAAGCTAAAATTATGCCACTTGAGTTCTGGGTTGAACATTGGTTCATAGATGACAAAGGTTGTTTTTATTCTCTTAAATGAAAAGAGGATGCATTTACCTTTACTGTTTTTGCTTAATGACCGCTCCGACTGTTCTTTCTGCAAATTTACTTTGTTAGTCTCTATGGTCTCGTTAATTATTTGATTACCAAGTTAGCTGATGTCAATTAATCACGATTAATCCGATTGTTTTCAGCCCTGAATACAGCATGGCTACTTTATTATTTTTGCTATTTTAATGTGAATTTTCGATTAATAAGTATTAAACCCAAGCTTTCCAAACGTATGGTTGACTTAACATAAAGCAGAGTTCAACTGATAAGAGTTCTTCTAGAATTTGAGTTTTTCCAAAACTTTTTCTTTTTATTTGAATGTTAATTGAAATGTTCTTTTCTATGTTGTACACTAGTATTCTGTATCTTCTGTAGTAAATCTAACCGTAGTGTGAGAAAAATGCAGGAATTTCTGAATAATTTGCATCACCTATCGCCAATGCAGAGAGAAGACTTATGACAAACCCATTTCTACGAGTTCAGCCTGAGAAAATGTCCTCACTCTGAGCCAAATCAATAGGAAGAGGTGAAAACAATAATCTACGTTTTCCATCTAGAAAGAGAGAAGTTCTTTGCGTAATCTATGAACAGAAGTCAGTTTTCATACATCAGAGTGATATTCATCAACTCTGTAAGCTAAACTCAATTCACATTAGCACCGTTACACCTGTAAGCAATTCATAACTCGCCAAAGATGCTTGTTTTTGGATTGTGTGAAGAATTATACAAACAGAGCCAACAGAATACAGATGGACTTCAACTAACCTTTGGGTTCAAATTGGAAAATAAAACAATTTGTAACAGGAATCAGATAGAAGTTACTTCTGTCTGTGTAGCACTGTTTACATGTGTTAACTCTTGAACATTACTGCTCAATAGAAATTAGATGTCTTTTGGCAAAAAAAAGAAAGAAATATCCCATTATATGAAAAGTATGGCTCCAAGATAACAGAAAATACTGTGATATTTCAACAAGGGATACGTAAATTCAGCGACCCCAACATAAAACTGTTGAAATCATATATATATATATATATATATATATATATATATAATTATTATTATTTTTTCAAGTCTTGTTAACAAGACTGTTCACATGTTCTGACAAATATGTGAAATGCCATTAAGATGAGCAAACAAACTATGACTACAATACTTGGCTTCAATGAACAATTAAAAAAATGTTTATGAAAAGATAAAAACTTCTGTGATTTGGCTACATATTACTAAAGACTACCACTATTTGGTTTTTAAAGTTAATGAATCAACAGTAACTAAAACCTTTAGGTTAGTTGGTACAATAAATAAATATGTAAATCAAATGTACCCACAAAGTAGGTCTTTTAAATCTAACTGAGAACACTATGAGAAAGAGAAGAAGAAAAAAAAAGAGCTACGGCATGTCTGATGCAGATTTTGATACAGCTATTGAGCGGAGAACATCTGAGCACGGCGGCCAGATCCCTTATTGATGTCAGAAGCTGCCAAGAGTGTAGGTACATGTATTATTCATGGCAGCAAAGACGACTGCCTTCTCGGTCTCAATCCAACAAGTCTCATGTCTGCCAGCATCAGAGAACCACATGGCAGCCAGCTCAGCCAAGAAGAACTCATCATTACGGCACTGGATATGGTGCGTTTTACGAGACCACTAAGTTTTCAGGAAGAGACGCTGGTTTCTTGTTTTGGTGTTAGTAGGACTGAAAATATCCTTCGAATGACCACTGCAAAAATGTGGGGGTGAAATCTGACTGTGATGATTATTTTAGTAATCGATTATTCTCTATCAGGCGATTAATCAGTCAATCAAATAAAAAATTGACACATTCTTCAGATCTTTGTATTTAACCACTAAATTAGTTGACAATCATTTCAATAATTCATTAATCACAATCGTTTCAGCCTTATGTCTGTCTGTGCTTGATTCATATTCTATAACTACACATTTCACCTGTCTTGTTATTGATTTTTGTTTACATGAATGTGATAGAGGAAGACCAAAGATGAGAGGAAAATCTGATCACGATCTGGTGGGACCATGAATGTAGGACAATATGAAGATGTTTTGTGCTAAACTGAGTTAGCTTAGTACAATATTAGAACATTATGAAAAAACTTGCCAAACGGGGCCATTTCTTTTTTGGTTTTTGAAAAGGATGCCTTTCCAGTGAACTTAAGAAATATTTACTGTGAAACAATCATACTAAAACTGACGTAGACATGAGGTACTAAAGAATCAAATAGAAGATCTGGAGCCATGCAAACCACAGGTGAGCCTCATTAGACTGAGAACAGCAACAGCGATTGGAAGGAAATAAAGTCGTGATAATTAAGAAATCCGGGGTTTATGATTTCGTGTCAAAGTCATGAAGAATATGGGTGATTTATTAGGATTATTGACAGACATGCCGTTTCATTCAGGTACTACAAAACCAGGGTTTTAAGTTTTTCTCCCTATGCAGTGCTGTTAGCGTCATCCAACACCTAATGAGAACAGAAACTCTTTACTACAAACACCCAGAAAAACTAGAGCTAAGCTCACTCTTAAGCTTTTTCACAAACTGACCTGAAACCAGATCAATCAAGGTTAGAAACCACAACTGCCTGCAAATAGCCAGAATCTGCCAATACATGAGACGCCCTTTAAGAACGCTTGAAACTGCTTACTTTAATAAACACCAAATAGCTTAATAGGCTTTAATATGCCCAGAGGAAATCGTCATAGCACTGCCACAAAAGATAACATCTATTGCCTTCCTTATCGCTGCTTTTTTGGGTGCAGCCAATCAGCTCGAAGTAAAATAAATGGCGCCCCTGGATTCAGCAGCAAATAGCATTTCAAATAGCACTTTTCTGTATTTTGTCTACCGAACATGCATTTTTCAAGAGAAAATGCAGGTCTTTTCTTTTGCTATGAAACCTCTCTGTCTAAAAAGGAAAAAAAATGGCACGGAGAATAATTTACAATCTGGTCACCAACATCTTCAACAGGAAGCCAATTAGACTGAATACAAGTGAACTACAGAACTAAAACTCATTCAGTCAGAGGATGATTGTCATTATACGCTTTTATTTTATTTTTTACATAATTAATTTGTTTTGCATCACTGGGTCTCAATAAGCAGTTTTGTACTTGCATTTTAAATATTTAGGTCTTACATAAGCAAAATTCCTACTGGAGAAAAGCAATGTTAAAATGTCTTACGTGTACAGTATTAGTTCATATTTTACAGTTATCAATTCAACAATATGCTATAAAAGGGGGAAAAAAGTGCCAAATATAGCAGAACTGCATCATAGCTGATGGTTAAGAGAGGAAAACATGAGCATGTCTGATTCGACTACAACCACATGATGCACTTATGCAAGTTCTTCCTACTGTGTGATCAACATTAGCTCCAAGTCTTTCTATTGTCAGGGTAAGAAATAAGGCGGCACTCCTGCTGAATGCAGAGAAAATCCTACAAAGCAAAAGTTAAAGCTTCAAATAACTTCTAGTAACAACAACAACAACAAAAAGTGCAGTCTGAATTTTACAGACAGCTGGGTTCCTGCAGAAAAGTCTGATGAAAAGGTGACAACTAAATGTGAGAGCCAAGAAAGGTAGGAGATGTTCTGTGATTTTTTTTTGTTGCAACACCTGCTACAGAAAAAAAGAAAGAAAAAAAAAATCACAAAGCAGGAGGGGGTTAAGAAGAAAGTGACTAATACAGTAGTATGCATTCGTGGTCTGCTGTTGCCTCGTTTCCTTGGTTTTTACAGAGAAACGAGAGTCTCAATGATTCGAGACGCAAAATGGACCCCACCGTTGATCGCAAACCTCCTACATAAACCTGAGGAGAAAGACGGATGTGATTTTCACCTCAGGGTAAGAATTCACACTTCAGCCACACACGATGGTATTTTGATGCCTCAACATGTATAAACTGTCAAGTGTAGAAACCTAAAAAGACAAGCATGTTAAGATATCTTGCATTATAAAGTGTCTTTAAAGCTTAATCTGTTATAAAACATGCTAGAATGACGCGTTTAAAGCTGTGATTTCATTTAGGGCGAGGAGAAGAAAGGGGAACGGTTTTCATCATCAGAGGCTCCTCACACCGTCATGCTAATGAGCAGCTCTGAGGGACACCCGATGTAACTGTGAGATGATTATGATAATCTCATATAGTCTAACACGGAACGCACAAACGCTCATACACACACGCGCTTTCATAAATGCTGTATGCACCCACCACAGTGTTACTAGGCAACGGGAACCCATTAGCCCCCAAGGTAGCCCACATCCACACGCAGACACACACTGAAAAGGAACACTTAAACAATTGTTCAGAAGGGGATTGCATGAAAAAAAAACCCACACACACACACACACATATATATATATACACACAGAGAGAGAGAGAGAGAGAAAGAGAGATGGCGCCGGCCTCTGAGAATGAGTCGTTTTTACTTAATTATTATATTATTATGAAAGCGATGGTAACACAGCGAAGATCCTTGCAAGTCGTCTGGAGGTCTGGCTGATAATTTACATCCCAAATCAGCAAGATAACCCTGAAACAGTCGAGCTATCCGAGCCCCAACAGCTACAAAGCAGAACCCAGAAAATCTATCCGTTTCCACTCTGTTTGAGTAATTATATATATAAAAAAAAAAAAAAAACTCATTGTTCCAAAAAGTGTCATTAATGATTGGGTCCTCCTAAGCATGCTAAGCCCTTAGAACAGTTCACCCTGCACATTGATGGAGACATGTGACTCCATTAGTGGCCAGCCGGCCTGAATCGAGACGGGCGTTGGAAAGAGGAAGCAACATGGAAGCTGCAGTGTGACTGAACGAGCCACACAGAACAGCCTAGTTCTGTGTGGCTTTCCGGGCTGCCAAGATGAGGCATGACGGTGGGTAAACATGAGAAGGTTACATGCACAGCCCAGTAATTACATGGGTTTGACACATGACACTGAGCCAATTAGCATAATGGGGTTGGGTTGAGTAAACAAGGGTGTAGCAATCATACTGAAGGACACAAAGGCAGGATGTAATATAAACAACATACTTGTCTTTTTTTTACAGCCCAAAATCTCCATTTAGTTGGATTTTCTTATGTGCATGCTTGTTTGAAAGTCAGATTTTAGCTCAAACTGAATCTATAATAATAAATTGATGTTGTTTGTAGAAGTTTACAAAAAATGGAGTTGGATGCTTTGCTTGACATCTAAACTTAAAAATGTTAGATTGTAACTGATCTAAAAGGAATTAGAGGATGAAAAAGGATATGAGAATGCCCTTTGACCTTTAAAACAGAGCATTTCATCTCCAGGTTGGCAATTGACAGAATCTAAGCTTCTAATGTTGCATACACAAAATGACTCATTTTTATACAAATCTATATAAAATACCTTATTAAATTAAATTTTTTTAACTTTAAGATCACATCATATAATTTATAACTATTTTTTTTTACAACTATTTATTTATATATTTTTTACAATAACTGGACAAAGAAAAGCGCCTCTGGCCATTTATTTCTAGGTCTTTGTCATTTTCGTAACGATAGCCAAGGTAATCTTGCTAATCGCTAACAGAAGCTCCAAAAGACATTTCAAAATGTCAAATCAAAACAATAAATAAAATACTAAACCCAGCTTTAAAGTAAAGGCTCTCTCTCTCCATATGAGTGACAATCTTTATTTCTGGCTTTACACAAACCAGAGATTAGAAAGTTTATTGCATATTTTAGTGCAAACTAGCACTAAGTAGCTAATTTGGTTGAAACTGAGCTCTTCCAATTTCAACAGTTTAGAAAGATTTTAAACTGACATAGGACTGGGCAGTAAATCTATTTGATTGATTAATCTAAGTTTTGTCTTTTAAAGATTTAATATTTGGAGAATCTGGATTTTTTTCACCAATGCACTCCTTACGTTTCCATAGTTCAGAGTGATGTCAACGGCTTCTATTTATTTGGACTTTGAATTCCGGTCACCTCTAGGAGAAAATCTAACAATTTTTTTGTAATAATAATAATAATGTTATTATATTAGAAACATACAGTTGTAGTAATGCAAGAATAAAATAGTATGACAACAAAGTAGAAATAGTACAAATACTACAACTTAATATCCCCAGAATAAAGTTGTAATATTAGAAGAATGTAGTTATTTTATGAGAACTCCAACACAAAAACAAAAAATTATCCAAGCTTTTTTCTTACTCAAATGATGTCTCATAATTGTAAGATGCTGTCGAGTAAAAATATGTTTTTGGTTTATTATCATGACTACGTTCTCGTTATTAAAAATAAAATAAAATAAATAATTCTTGTAGCCAGGACCTAATACTCCATCGTACAACTCAATAAGAAGAGTTCAAATTCAAACCAAACGACGGGCTTAAGTTGGCTTGAACTGAGCAGACCCTGGATTTCAGAATCAGGCCATTTCTGAGGCTAAATAAAGCAACTAACACACAAACACACACCCTGCCACATTAACTAAGTCTTATCTCACACAGGCTGTGTATGACCCCAGGCTGTATAACCTGGATTGTATACTACAGCTCCGGCACTTTGTGCATTAGGCTGATTGTGCCGACTGCTCTGATAACATACAGTTTGCTTGCATGGGCCGAACTGAGGACACAGCAGGGCACAACATTGATGGTGTGTATTTATAGCAGTTCCATCACCAGAAAACCCCCAACTCTCCACCCCCCGCTCAGTCGGCGGCTCACCCCCACCCGCCCTCAGGGAAACCCCTAGCAACAAGGAACTCCAACAAGCTGCCCGCTGTTTTTTTATTTTGGATGGCCGCAGCCCGAGCCGCAGTGGTTCTGAAGCGCGCTGCTGCGTTTCTGTCAAAGCGCCGTGCATTTGTGAGTGGGCATGCTTTTAAGCAAAGTGTGTGCTGGAAATGTGTGGAGGTGCGTCTTTTATGCCAAAATATGCATGTTATTACTAGTGGGCTATTAAATTCTGTCAGTAAGGGTACAAGTACTGCGCCGCCAAAAGCAGGCCTTCAAATCTTCCTTCCTCCCACTTTTTACATAAATCAGTCAAATCGAGGTGAAGCGCAAAGAAAATATTCATGTTTATCTGGTGTACATCAATACACAGAGCTGAGGAGGGAGCGACTGACGGTGAGAATTTATTGGTGAATGTCATTTTAAGAGCGGTAACCTGCAGAAGGACAGATTTCTCCAACTTGTTGGAGTTCACAGTCAAGCCCCACCTGTCTGAGCAGTGGAGAAGTTGAACAGCTGTTGATTAGTGAGGCAACCAAGATGGTCAAAATAAAGACAAGGATATAGGGGTTATTGTATTGTTTATCATTTATCACAATAAATTTTGATGCCACAAATTCCAATTAATGAAATTTTGAACCCCCAACACTATCATGATCGATAGTTTTTCTATTTTCTCCACCGTTTGTTCATTAAAAGCCTCAGTAAATACCAATAAATTTTAAAATACAGCTACTTTGGGAAGCTTAGTGACACAAATAACTTCTTTACATGACTAGTAGGTATATTTTTCAAGATTAGTATTTGTGTTTATAGGGCTATAATTGCTGTACCTTGCAGTCACACCTAAAAAAAAAGAAGTAATGTATAGTTAGTCACTTAATGTTATCTCAATAGTACCACAAAATATTGTGATAAAATATTAAGTTTATTTCGCCCATCTGCATAAGAATGTTCAAGAAACATGAAAGATTAGAGAAAGATCCATAATAATATGTACAAATTATGTAACGGACACCTTCAGTATTTACCTGTTTGAAACTTAAAGATATTCATAATCACCCTCTAAATAGGAAGATGTTAAAAATTTGTGTTTTTATTTTATCTGCTAAATTTGGAGTAACTATTTCCAGACTCAAACAGAAAATTTAATGTCAATGTCAAATTTGACATTGACAACAAAAAGTCATGGTGCACGGCTAGTTGCTGGAGTTACAGCAAAGCTCATGGAGAGAGAGAAGAATACACATAATAAAAAAATAAAACTTCAAAGCGGAATGGCCAGACACTTGATTGGTTGAATGTTCAGTCATGCCTCATTTGAATCCGCCCCTCCTCTCTGTGGCGCCCTAATCCAGAGGGATGCCTGGAAGGCCAGGCCGGCCAAGGTCCTGTCCCCCACTAAGTATGGACAAGCTAGAGTGTTGTCCTCTACACAGCCCTGCTCACTTTACCAAGACATATCACTCTCAAAAAGTTATGAAAAAGTGTCTATTTTTTCTACATTTGAGCATTCTGCTATGTTAGAAGCACAAACTTTAACAGATTTTATTTATATATGACGTGATGGACCAACACAAAGAGCACTGATGTGAAGCAGAAGGAAAACAAAATGAATGGCTTTCAAATATGTCAAGTAAATGTTTGTGTGAATTTGCTTTAAGCCCCCAAAGCACACTCTGTAGAACTATGTTAGAGAGCATCTAGAGACTAAACATATTACTCGTTAAACTTTGAGACAGCAATGTGGGATTTATGACTAGACTTTGACTGGAACTTTCTTACACACTGATCCGGCCTGATCTCCACTGTAGCTCAGGTTGCTTGTTTTATATCACTGTCCTGTTTGAAGGTAAACCATTACCAAAGTTTCAAGTCTTTTACAGCTGCCAACAGGTTTTCTTTCGGGATTGTGGTTTCTGCAGGTTTCACCAGCTCAAATTTAAGACTTTTTAATAACATTATGGATGGAATTTAAGACCTATACATCTCAAAAGACATGTACAAAATTTGTCCAACCAATTGACGATAAATTTTACCCAAGGTAGACGCAAGAATGCTGGCTTGCTAGTTAGCTAGCAAGGGTATGTAAACAGTGAGTCATGCACTGCAATGAAGATGTTTGCGTGTGACCAAAACATTCGCGTGACAGAAGAGTCCCGCTTGAAAGGAATACATTGCATAAACATGATTAAATAGTCCTGCCAAAACAAATTTCAAGACCTGTTATTAATGTATTTAAGGCCAACCTACATTTTTCAATGAAATTAAGACATTTCAAGGCCTTGATTTTAGACAGGGGAATTTAAGGCTTGTATTAACTCATCTTTAGCTTCATCCATCTTCCCATCAACTCTGACAGATTACTCCAATCTTCTGGGGAGATTGTCAGCGAGTGACAGAAGCATCGCAAAGAAAGACAGAAAATGATAGAAGTGTGGGATCACTTGAAACTACATAAAAAAAAGCAGAATTGAAGTTTCACAATAGGATGTCGTGAAACACCTCAGAAGGAAACGTCCGTATTGAGCTCATCCTGGCTGCTCACAGCTGACATTTTGATTCTCTTTGAGAAAAAACAAAACTCTGTGATTGTTAGTGCAGAAATTAGCTTGTTGCAAGGAAACATATTTTGATTAACATTGCATGTAGTTGTGGTCAAGAACAATAAGGAAGTGAAAAAATTTTAATTTGATTATCGGTTCTTACACATGATATATTTTATTTTAAAAAAGTATTTTCATACATCAAACTTGAGACTTCAAATGAAGTGTAATATAAAAGGCAGATTTTATTAATGCCTCAACTTAAATTAGTTTTTTAAGTTAACATGAATAATTTTTATTTCTCATTTGTTTTTACATTTAAAAAAAGGTTTTTCATAATTCAAACTCAAGACTAAAAGTGATGCTTTTCTGGCATTGCATTTTAAACAGTAAAATATCTTATTAAAGTAACCAAACAGTGTTTTTACTAGCATTTTCTCTTTCACATGTTTCTTTTACTATCTTAAGTAGGTACTACACAGCAATTGTCAGAATAATCAATAGAGTAATTGATTAATAAAATCATAATTTGCGTTAAATTTCTCAACAGTTTTACATCAGACTTTTCTGTGTGTTGCTTGGTTGTTCATAATCGATCTTTGCTTCTTAACAAATGTTCTCCAATACTCTGAAACCTTCAACAATAAAATGTAGATTTTAAAAAAAGTGGTATGAATAATTCTGCACAGTATGTGGCATAAGTCTGTAATGGAAGTTGAATTGGTGTTTTATAAATCCCAAAGCTACAGGAAATAAAAAAATAAAAAACAACTTTAAGTATACAGATCCAAAAACTACATAACAAAAAAATAAATAAAACTTAGCTCCTTTGCTCTGATCAATATTACAGCATAAGATTACCATTTGAGAGAATATAGGATGTTTTTCCACACCTCTGCCTCCTACATGCCTTTTAAAACTGTCTCTGCAGCTATGTTCAAAGCCCTGATGTAAAAATTACTGATGGTGTGAATGACTGATGAGGTCAAGCTATACCGTGTCGCAGTCCCCAAAGACCACCTACACTGCATAGGCACCAGCCACCAGCCACCATCTGCATGCTCATTAAAATACATGCAGCGGTGGAGCCTTTAAGCTGGTTATTACCAATATCCAACTGTAAAGAGTGTATTCTCCAGCACAAAGAGGATGCTTTAACAAAAACAGAAGTATTACAGGTGAATATAAATTATTCAGACCCATGTGCAAATTCAATATTGGGCAATAAGCAAATTACCTAAGGAAAAAAAAAAAAGCAAATAGAAGGATTTTATCCATACGCAACACTAAATTGTTTTTTCTACAGCCTCAAAATTATTCAACTCCCTGAACAGATTTCCTTGAAGGGGCACACAAATGAATTGTTTCAGCACTGCTTTAAGGAAGATCCCATCAAATGCCTGGACTCTTGACTGCAACATTTTTGACCATGTTATGAATATGGTCAAAAAAATGGCCTAAAAGTTCAGGATGCCATTAAATTGCCAAAACAAGGAAAATGATTCAAAATGTCCCTGAAAATCCCCTAAAGAGTTACCTGGAAGTGGCAGAAAGAGGAAGAGGAGGAAACACTGACTGATTAGTTCTGTAGCAAGACTTAATGCCAGCAGTGAAGCATGGTGATGGCTCAGTGATGCTCTGTGGCTGCTTTGGAGAATTCAAGTGACTGGGAGATGTTTGCTCATGGGTGAGGCGCAAAAACCCAGAACTAAACATTGTCATCATAAAGGGATTGATAAGTTTCAATTTAGAAAACTCTTCTTGATCAATTACAAACAATAATAAATCAATTAATGTTGATTTATTGCCAGAACCAGAAATCGGTATAATTTGCCAATTATAGACTTAGAAGGTAAAGGCTCCACAAAAGAATAAATGTATTTAATTTTCTCAGCTTTACTCAACAATTTTGTTACTCAATATATTAAACACTAAAGTAAAACAACACTGTTTGCTTTCAACATGGTGGCAAAATGCACATCATCATCTGGATCCATGATGATCAACAATAAAACAATATTACATTAGCTTGTGTGCTCTGCAGATACTGCGCAAAGTGTCAGTCTGCTGTGTGAAGTTACATAACTGGAGTAGGCAAAGACAGGAAGGTTGCCTTCCATATTTAAACCAAAGAGATTTAACATGATGGAAAATTTCAGTACTAATTCATATCTGAGAGTTGATTTGTTTTTTTTAAAAACCATGATATTTTTAAAGAACTTAACATTTACTGAATAGACTATTCTAAAAAAAACCTAAGCTAGTAAAATGCTACTAAAGTTAATCACAGTTACATAGATCATAAGATCACGAAATGCTTGTGCTGTAATAAACATCAGCTCATTCTTTAAACGCCCTGCATTCAGGCTCCCTATGCTAATAATACCCGAGGCGACACAGAAGCATCAATATGAGCATTTGGACAGATGTCAATATCTGATATTAATATTGTTATGTTGATCTTAATACAAATGTTAAGGTCAATCTGTCATGCAGAGGAACTGACGGCATATAAAGTAAAGTAGCGGTAAGCTGGTCAAGTAATGAAGGACCTGTAATAAAACTAAATATATATGAATATATTAAGTATTCTTCATAAAAAAATGTTCCCTTTGTCCCAGAAAAACCAAAATATTTATAATCTTGTCTACCAGTCCTTCAGATAAAAACAATTGAAGCTGTAAATATTGTTTTAAATGAAAAATCAAGCTGAGGCAAAGATTAAAAGTACTTACAATGTGAGCACATCTCCAGGGGGTAACTGGCTTCATTTCCCTGAGAAATGAAAAAAGACAAGTTAGCCAAAATAATACTGAAAGTTAAGCTTATAGTTCAAACAGTACGCTTTCATTTTATACATTTCTTGCCTCTTCTCTTGGTGTTCAAGATGCAAAAACCTCAGATTTAATTAAGGTGGTTAGACTGGCTGATGTTGAAGCAACCACATGCACTGCTGATTTTACAGTTAATTTGGTAAGCCTTGGTACACTGAACCATGCAACAAAAGGGAACCTTTGCTGCACAACAAAGATTCATAAACAGGCTGGTAATATTTCCTGTAAAAAAAAAATAAATAAATAATAAAAAAAAAACAAGGTATACCGTTAAAAACATTTTATAGATTGGAGCCTATAATAGGGTACAAACTAAAGACGGACAATGGAGAGCAATGCTTTAGATGGTGTGAATATAGTGTGAAACGTTATTTCTTCAGTTTCAGATAGTTTGCTTCTGCTCTAATTAGGTTCCCTGAGGTTACTTTTTCATCTTCACTATTAGAACCACAGAAACATGAAACTCTAATCCGAGTTAGTCACTTAACTAGTCACTTAGACAAAGAAATATAAACTTTACTTTTTAATCAATGAATAATCACTACAACTGCTTTATTATTCCATAGCATCTGTGTGTAGTATTTCACTTTTTTCTACATGCAAATGTACATTTTTGGTGCAATTGTGTGTCAGAAAAACATAATCACACACAGTCGAGGCACATGCTTTTCATAAGAGTATCACCAACAAGTCTGATAAGAACACAAATAATATGTTTAACACACTATGTCATCTTTACCCTGCAGTTTAATTAAATTAGCTTCATGAATGTGTCACTATTAACACATCCTATAGACATACTACACCAAGGTTATTGTGCCAGCTCAGTGCATCGTGAATTGGCAATGTCCCATTTCTGTAACAATGCTACACAACTGCCATCTGCTTTGGAATATTTCGCATACAAGACAAGCGCTCAAACATTCAAATATTTCCTAACATCTATCTCATCCTTATGGGATGGCTTAAGGCAAACTTTACAAGTCTTTTGTTTTCAGAAAATACAATTTTCAAATAGTCATTAAATTGTGCAAGTACAAAAAAAATCTTTGCCGTTTTGCAACAAGTAGCAGTAAACGGCTTTCGCCGCAGTTTTGCCTGGAAAAACCCAAAACGATATATGACTTCGAAACCACAGCCACGTGAAACTACACACTCATTATTTTTGAAAACATTAACTGTTAACGTTGATCATGTGCGCAATTTCTTATAAAAAATAAAATAAATCGATAACAGTTCTGAAACGTTTGTAAGATGGATATGGTACATTAATACTAATAGCATCTTTGTTGGAAAGCACTGTTGATAAGATTCTTTGTATTCAGACAGGTTCTAACAGGTTTGTTGTTGTGCTAAAAGGTGATGATCATTCCAGCCCTTTGGCATTTTGAAACCGTAAAGACTTCTGCTACGCAGAGTTTGCTATCAATTAATCTGAAGTGCCTTAATGTGTCTTTCAATACATTTCAACAAATTCAACTGCTGAAAACCTCTAAATTGTCATGAGAACACCAGCGTCCCCATGAACCCATTGACTTCCAGGTAGGCGTATCTGGGGTTACATATTGATGGTTTTTCAAAGCCAAGTACTTATACTGCACCCAATCTTAAGGAGCAAGACCGAGGCTCTCGATAGAAAAAACGTCTTTGTGAAATTCTGGCTCATGTTCAACCTTCACATCAGCAGCATTCCCCATTACATTCAACTGCAGTGTCAACTAAGGTGGTCGGATAATTGGCAGAGTGAGACCAAACACTTTTGTGGAAGCCAATGAGAAAAGCCATTACTAAAGTGGTAGAATTGATGGGATGCATTCCCGAAGCCAAGTAAGAGATCCAACAGGCCAGGGAGCAATCGATCGCTCCTCCAAGGAATGCCAAAGCAAATTTCTATTTGCCAAATCTGCAACAGAGTTGAACGTTTCTATCAGTCAAGTCTAAAGAAGGACAACATTTTGCTTCAAGACATTAGCTCCCCACTCCAGCCGAACAGTCTTTTGATCTATTTTACTCAATGATACGCAATCAAGTAAAATTTGAACCAACATAAATGCCAAAGCAGTTCAAATCAACAAGAACAGTGTCAAAAAGTTGTCATATCAGCTTAACTCCGTGTTGTAACAAAGAGGAAGGGCTTGCCGTACACAAGTTGAGGTATTTTAAGAGCGACAAGGAGAACGAAGCGAGACGGGATTAACCAGGAGAGCGCCTTAGCATTTGACACCCTAAAGGGAGAGTGGAGTCAGTGCAGAGATCAATGGTTGAGACATGTACACAGTTTTCCTCTGAAACGGCTTCACATTGGCTGAGCGCAGCCAGTTCAAGAGAGGGAATTTTTTGGAGTAGCTCGCACAGCATTTGGGTGTCTTTTTGTCGTCGCAGCCTTGTCATAGTGGCAATGTGATACTTTATTGATCTGAACAGGGAAAAGTCCTTAGGTTTGTTATTTTTCTCCCTGCTGTAGAACTCAGTAAGCTACAATATGCTACATTTCTACAAGGACAACGGATGAACTCTTACAAGGGAAGAGCACCAAGAGTGATTCATTATACATCATCATGTAATTTTAATAAAGCTTTAATCATAACCTAAAACAAACACAGAGGTTAAATAAGCATTGGGTAGCTTCACTCTTAACTACAACCCAGACGTTCATTCTTGTTTAAATGCAAACTGCAGGGTCTCTGCAGGTAAAGAGACTTAAGGCAAAGGAGATTTGGTTTGAGGGATTACAGGTTTATTGACCAAGGTGTTAGTTCCTTTCTGTGGCCATCAAGGAGTAACTCTTGCTATGTCTTCATGTGACAAACCACTTCATTGCACTCAATGCACAGATGGGATAAAAGGCAAAAATAATAATAATAAATTAAAAAAACAAAACAAAGGAAAAAGCATGAATTTCTTTCCTGCATACATAGAGAGAAACAGAGGCAGGGAGGGATGGACTAGTTTGCTCATCAATAATGCATGCTTCATTCAGAATCAATTAGACCAATGCGCACAAAACACGTTTTGCATAATGAAGAGTCTGGCAAAGTGGCTGGTTCAGTAGCAACACTGCAGCCGACCCAAAAACCCGGCTAATTATAGACCTGCAGGACTCGTAACATGAAAGGCTATTACAGTGCATGCGGCTGCAGAGCTGAAGTACTTTTCTGAACCTTTGTGTACTCCTCTTTTAAAAAAAATAAAATAAAGAAAATTGGCAAATCAAAATTGCAGGAAATAAGTGACTACCAGCAAGCCGTTTCATCCTTTTAATAGACTGAGACATAAAGAACCATTAGCATTAGTCATAAAATATTCCAATACTGCCTGTCAAAGAAATCAACTTGTTTACCCTGACTGGGGTCACGGTAAAATGAACTAAAATGTATACAACATGATCAGGAGGACGCTTGATTTTGACTTCTCAGCAATTTTATTTACTTCCTCCTTAAAGAACTGATATTATGGGTTGCATAAAATTTGTTTCCCTTAAGTTGTTTGGCCTAATAGCTAAGACACATTTACTTTGAAAGTACATTTATCTAATATTTTGCTCCATTACTTAATGTCCCTGCAAAAATGTCCAGCTATAAATAGCACATTGACATAATATTGTTGATCAAGTAGCTGATGATGATGACAGCTGAATGTAATAACCTCAGGTTGTAGCTCCACATCCTATCTTAAGACTAACATTTCCAGGTCCTTGTGTAATAAAAATAAAAATGGTTAAAGTGGGGCTGTGGGAAGGTACATTTTACTGTAAAAGTTAATGGAAAAAAAACCTTCTGGAAGCAAAAGAAAAAAATCGTACTCGTCAAAAACATGAATAAAACGCAGTAGATACACAAGCACAACTCTTAGAAATCTTTGTACAATAAACAAGGAGAAAGACATCAATTAGTCTCCTAATCTAATCATTGGTGCTCTGTTTATTGGTTTTAATGGAATAAGACACACTGGGCAAGACCATACAATGCATCTTAACTGCATTGGGAAAATGTTCAACTCCTGTCTCAGAAATCCGCCTCATTTACCTTTCTAAAGCGCTATTAAAGTACCATTACAATGTAGATGTGAGGTTGCTAGTATACTTGTTTAGTCTGGCTCACAGTTTTCAAAGTTACACAAATTAAGCATTTATGGTTGAGTACCAGTCTGATACAATTACAGAACTGCCAAGGAAAACAAAGTCAGAGGAAATATGTTTGGGGAAACAACTTTTACATTGCTTTGTACTATTCCTGCACAATATTACGACGCAAACCTAAATGTTAAAGTTAGACAAATGTTTTTAAAACCATTACGACAAGTTGGATAAGTCACTTTGGTGTTAGGCTGACTAACAAGTATTTCAGGAATAAATGTAATAATTTTGATCTTTCATTGTATAAAGAAGTAGTATTGTTTGATTACTACAATCTATTTTAAAACTGGTCCCAGTGATAGAGGTTAAAAATGCAGTTTTGGAGGTCCTGATAATACATATAAAAAATGTTATAATAGAAAAAAAGGCAGTACATCAGGGAAGAAAATCAATTAAGAATTAATCTAAATTTACTAAAACTAATTAACAGGCAACTGAAAAGAAAAACGAGACAAAATTTGAATACATCCGAAACATAAAAGAATACACCTTTTATAAAATCTTAACTTCAAAATGGGCACAACTTTTTATCTACGGTTTTGATTTTGTTTTTTTTAAGTCATTTAGTGTTTTATTACCAGTCCGTCAAAATTGGAATAATAGTAGTTACCTATTATCTCTTCAAGACTTTACCACCACGTTGGTGTATTAAAATAGTTACCAAATAATAAAAGCATATTACCATATTATTAGGGCAGGCAATTTACAAAAAAATAAAATAAAATCCAGGATCAAATTCAACCTCCTGTGTAAACCTCCCGGAGGTAAACTGCTGGACCTATTAATACTGCACAGTATTAGCAGGTCCAGTACTAATATGTACTACATATGTAGTACATATTAGTACTACATATGTAGTACATATTAGTACTAATATGTACTACATATGTAGTACATATTAGTACTGTAGGTCCTAATATGCAAGGCTGATATGTATACCGTCTGTTTTGTACTCAAGTGAAGTAAATAAGTTCTGACTTAAAACCACAACATTCATGAGATCTCCAATTGATTTGTTTAGAATTTTCTTCCATTTTTTCCCGGCTCACTTCTCTCGATCAGGGATCACAGAACTACACTCTGCCCCCACACAACCATGTCTGAGAATATCAAGCTTACAGGAGCGCTTTATGATAGACTGAACCAGTGAAAGAGTCAGAGCAGATATGGGCTCTCTGCTTTTCCTTAAACAGAAGTTACTTTTACCGTTTTTCTTTATACTGCTGGGGAGAAAAACAAAACAAAACACAGAACAACAAGCAGCAGGAAATTATAGCTGTTAGCCTGTCTGAATAAATGTTTAATCTCACAGGTTAGCAACATAACCAAAAACCTTTTCAGAAAGGTTTTTGGTTATGTAAATTCTCCCCTCCGGTTCAGTTTCTCAGCCCGATGTGTGGATGTGTTTTCATTTTTACAGTCTATCTGTTAGGGGATGTATGTGTGATTTCTCCGTGTTAAGCTGCAGCAGTTTTAGGAGAAAATATAAAAAAATAATTAGCACAATCTGAGCTGCCTGAAGGAACCCCAGCTCTCAGCCATTACTTGGCCTGACTCAAGCCTTTGTACAAAGAGGTTAAAGCCCTCATAATGCTGTCAACCCAGCTGTCTCAGTCAAGTTACACATCAGAGTATCAGAGGAAAATGGTATTGTTTAATCAAGAACTGGCATTCTGATTAGAAGACAGAATTATTAGATACTTGAGCACATTTAGCTCTACTTATGTTAACATTTTGTTAAAGGATCACTTGTAAGTTTCTGCTGTCCACATATCGCTATTGATTTTAGAACGGGGCTCATTTCATTTCACCTGCTAATAGTTTTGTTAGGGAACTAAAAAAAAATATTTAAGAAGATATGCCAATTTAAAAGAAACCATATGTACAGTAATTTATCTACTTTTGGTTTTAAATGTTTATGTTGCACATCTTAATACAACAGGCAACATATTTAGCAGGAAGTGAACAATATAGCATTACTTTGCTTCAACAGATTGTCCAGGTAGTTTGTCCTTAGCAGGGTGGGAGAGAGATACTAATTTGATCCAGTTGAAACCCATCAACCTTCCATAAGTTCTGCTTTTTGCCATTAGGCCGGTCATAATACACAGAAAATAACTTTATCACATGATAAATTAATAACTCTCATTTTGATTATCTATTGTTTTTATTTCTCTCTTTCTTTCTACCAAAAACTGGAAGACAAAAGTCTTCAGTTTGATGATTTGGTCTCAACTAGCCCCATTTGTATTTTGAAAGGGCGCTAGTTCTGTTTACAGAGTCTTCATAATTCATTTTCTTTGTTGTTTCTGTTATTTTGTTTATTTATTCTCAGATATTTACAATGTCTTTCAGTACCAATTTTAAATGTTCATTAGAATTAGAATTGAAAGATTATTGATCTTTGAGAACGTGTTCTTGCATTATTATGCCATTGCCGTTATATCACTTGAAAATGATGTCAAAGCAAGAATATTATTGTCTATTGTAATAACTTCTGGGACAATTTGCTGTTATTGTGAGAATTTATGTCATGACAACATATTTTATAAAATTTGTTATTGTGACAGGCCTAGTTGCTGTCTGTAAAACTTGGGATGCATCCTGCTCTCTGGTCTTCATTACCAGACATAATGAAGACAGGCTGACCTCAACTAACCTGCTAAATGGCACTTTAAATATTTGTAAATAGTTGTTTACTGATGACGTAGAGTTTCAGGCCGTGCCGGTGAGGGCTGGCTCCAGCGCTGAAGGCTGCAGATGCGGAGCGGTCAGTGAGGAGAGACAAATCCAGATTGAGTAGGCTGGCTGGGAAGTGCAGCGTGGATCATGTCGTGTTGATCATCACTTGTGCTTCTCTGTGGCTTTTATCTCTTTTACATTAGCTACAGCTAAATCCGTATGTGGGTGGCGCTTGATCGCAAGGCAGCATATGGTCCCCTTAGCATCAGATCATTCCACTACATGCTTTAGCAACTGTGAGGCTCTAGCTCCAGTCTAGCCTTGCAGCAGAGATAGATCCCTCTAAGACAAACAATAAGATGGCTGAAAGATATGCAAGCCTCAGCGTCTACCCTTAAAAATGAGGGCTGTAGTGCTAATAGAAGGGAAGTTTACCTATTTTTATTGAACAATGACATTTTCAATACAAGTAAGCTCAAAAAGCATTCATCACTGACTCCATGTTTACATGTAGTTCCCGACTGCATTATTTGATCAAAAAGGATCAAATTGAAATCTATTTATTTGACTTAGAAAGTGTTTGATTGGATTAAATTTAGTTTTTTGTAAAGTGTTTTGAGACAATATTTGTTGTGAATTGGCGCAATACTAAATGACATGAATTGACTGAATAAATAAAATCTCCTTAAAGGGATCAAGTCAACAGCCATTTGATTTTGGATTTGAATTTCTCCCAGTTTTTTTATGTTTACACAGGCAAAAACTGGGTTGGTGTCATTTACAATTTAGAGAAAATAAAATATCTAAAGTACCAATATTTAGGTTTGGTAGTAAAAATTTGAAACAAGATTGTACAGGGAGAGGAGGACAGTTTTAAATGTAGACATCTAGACCGTGCAGTTTATGTAGATCCTACATGAATTTCTATTTTAACTCAGTTAGAATCAATTTATGTGTTTTTGTGTGCGAGTCTATATTTCATATTCTCTGTAGATTCTAGGGGTGTCTGAAGTGTTGCCCTTGTATAGATTTCGTTCAGCTTCTGACCACAAGACAAGAATGGTTAAAATTTTGGCTGAAATTTTTATTTTAGAAATTTTCCTTTTATCGAGGCAACAGTTCAAAGCCTTTATGTTTTGGATCTTAAATAATACACACAGTTCGGTTTTTGTTGAGCAGGTAAAACTAAAAGCAAGCTAATTTTTGCTTTTTTTGAAAAATTTTTTTTAATGAATTTTATGACCTGCCAGTAGTTAAAATGAGTCAGTTTTGGCTCCAGGGAAAAAAAGTTTGGACACCACTGACAGTAATAATGCATTGTAATACGCAGTTCTTATGTTCTTATCATGGTGAAATGGTGACACATCTGACTAGTCAGGTGGAGATCAGACATGATTCTGTGACCTTATTCATGTTCTGAGGTTTTCCTTGTCCATCTTTATTATAATGACCGACTCTCTTTCTTCCTCAATGTTTCATATATTTATGCAACCCAAACAAATATAGATAGTTGTCATTTTGCTCGACAACCTTTTAATCACTTACTGGTTCTACCCTAATGTACATTTTGAAGTATATGCAAACTTCTGGTTACATGTGTATGACAAGAGTTTCTTTAAAAGTTCGTAAGATCAGTACACTAAAAAATATTTACCAACCAATGACGTCTCAACGTTTGCACAAAGTAGTCCAACAACATGCGATGTAATTGCCAGCTCTCCCCTGTAGGTGAAATTTTAGGTCCAGCAACCGATCCTCCAACAGTATTATGTTGCCCTTTGAGATTTCAAGATATAAAGGGCATTATAAATAAAATATACTACTATTATGTGACTAATGACATAAAAAGAGTAAGGTGAAAATATTATTTAGATCACCTGCTGATGAATACACCAGCTGGAATTCATTACATTCAGCAGAATCACTTTTTAAATTATGTAGGACAACAATTTCATCTCGTCAGACGAACAACTCTAATGTTTGCATTAGTCACACCGGCATCTGCCACTAGCACTGGTGGATCTTAACGGAGCATCCAGGGTGTTCCCCAGCTGATTCACCTCTGAAAATAGCCTGCAAACCACGCCTACCTGGCACACCAGGGATGATGTCATCTACAAATAACTGTTGATGCAAAACCTTATCTACAAACGGCAAAAAAAAAAGAAGAAGAGTCTAGTTATTTATAACTGCGACGCACTACAGGAAGTTGGTGGAATAGTATTGTCTCAATACTATTGACAGAGAGATAAATGCAGTCTGTCCAAAAACAGCAGAGCTCTTCCTCCACGGTAGAACTACTTCCATGTGCGAGCGCCTATAGCATGTGCAAGACAGGTATGATTCAGACAAGAGTACGGCGACATTTTCTGTATCTTATTTCTCACCGTGAACAAACATTTAAAGAGTTGCACTGAAGAGTCTGAAAGTCTTGCCATGTTAAATGTGGCTTACTGAAACCATTCCAGTTATACTGGCTAATACATTAGCAGCAATAGGAAACAAATGAAATCTAACTCAGCACTTACAAAAACAGAGATCTTTTGTTTAAAATACCTAAAATCTCTCAAACCCAACCTGGATATTCTACAAACACTATAATTTCTGAAACATTTTCCTCTATTTGCGATAAAATAGTGTAAAAATAATCCACTTAAACTTCAGCATTTTTGTGGCTTCAATGTGTGACCCTCTGTAAAATAGTCTACATGACAGTTAAATGCAAAAATATGTACATTTTTATAAATAAAATAAAACTGTACAAATAAATTGCACTCGTCTTTTTTTATTTTATTTTTACTTAGCTGAAAGGTTGAAACTGTGTGGAAATAATCCAGTTCAACTTCAGTATTGTACTGTTCCCAAACAGTAAATGAGGGAATTTCAAAATTATTTCATTAAAGAATTAAATAATACCTCCCTAACTTATGTTTTTTTTTTTTTTTATTAAATTGAAAAAATGCATTCAAGTTAGTTCAAGTTTTTTTGACAGATTTACAGATCGAGTTGTTAGTTTCCAGGGGGAAAAGAACATATCACTTTAGTATTTGGCATGCTGAGCACAGATCACTACTCATTCAAAGGTTAAAAAAAAATAAATAAATATTGATTGATGTGTTCCACAAAAAAAGAAAGCTATTGTAATTCCTCAACTTGGAAAAATAAAGTACGAGAACAGCAAGGCATTGAAATTTGTCGCCATGTTCTCCAGCCATTTAAAAAGGCGCCTCAAAAGGTTATTGGCACAATTCCCTGCATCTCAGCTGAACATATATGGATCGAGGCCTAGATGCTGTTGTCTCAGGTTCTGGACGGTTGGATCTGCTAACCAATACCTACCCTCCATCCCACAGAACCATAGAGCCATCTCCGCTGCCCTACATTACACTTTTTTTTTTAATAGTCAACTTGCTAATTCAGCCATTCACACTACAAAGTCATTGTCAGGCTCTCTTTGGTATGTCACTGACTGCTTGTAGCATTGTTGTGCAGATATATATATGTATATTTAATGCATCATTAAAGTATCATCATGTTTATGATTATAATGCATTTTCAAATGATCTCAGGTATGCAGATTGATTGCCTGATGGTTACTACAGCAGGCGGTGTGTGGCAGTGTAGCAATCCCATGGCCTGCTATGTCAGCTTCCCCCCCCACAAAAAAAAAAAAAAAAATCGTTGTAAATTGATTCTAAAAAACCCCAACCTATTATTCAGAGCATATGCAGTAATATTATATAATGCAGCAGTTTCACATACGGCGTCGTGCTTCCTATATGAAAATAAAATGCGCTTTCTATTTAATGCACAGCACTGCCGCTACATGCATTTTCCTGCTCCGTGGGTAAAAAGTGCCACAATTAACCGCAAACCCACATGCAATAAGCGGGCATTTCTGTCACTAAAACTAATTTGCGAGGCCCTGGTTGCTAATAAGAGTGTGGGCTATGTCGAGAAAGGATGAGAAATATCTGGGCCACAAGCTGCAGGCTACTGTCAGCAGAGCCCTGGGGTATTGGAGCCAAAAGTGGGGAAGAAAAGCGTTTCCTCCTCGCAAAGCTCGACGTTTCTCGACCGTTCACTCAAAGCGAAACACTCATGGCGGAAAAGAAGCTGCGAAAATGCCACATTATTCAACACATTAGAGCACAGGCCTGCCAGCTGGTGTGTTTACCAGTCGGCGGAGGCTGAAAATAGGAGCCGTTGCTTCTGCTGCTTACCATCTTGCGGGTCGGATGATGAAATCCAGGCGATGAGAACGGAAAAGAGGTGAAACAGGAAGAGTCAGCGGGCCGCCGAGCTGAGCGGAACGATACAAAAAAAAAAAACTCAACACGGTAGTAGTGCCTCTTCAGATGTCTGGTCCTGGATTTGTACCCAGCTTTCAGACTCTCCTCGCCGTCTCTCTCAGTAACCGAGGCTTTCACTGCAGTGGCGAAGGGAGTGAGAGCCGCTGGGAGGGGACAGTAAGCGGAGGAGGAGGTTCGGTTTGACAAGCAGGCGGTGGCGGAGGGGCGGAGGGAGAGTGAGAAGGGGGGGGGAGGTGCGGCAGTACTGTACATCCGGGTACTACAAGCTGCATGTTTTGTTTTTTGTTTTTTATGTCCTACACACAAAGCAGCTTTGTGCATGGGCTCCTCCTGGTGGTGGAATCTCAACGTTGCAGGGAGATATTTTTTCCAAACTTTATCACAAAACTAGAACGCCATATAAAATAATATTTTTTGAAAATAACTGTCCATGCTATTTTCAAAAACATAAAAATAACATGAACAGTTATTTTCATGTTTATATAAGGTTTTAGATAAATAAAAAAATAAATAAAAACAAGGATAAATACAAACCTTGTTTTTATTTATCTCTGTAAAATAAAGTAATGTAAACAGGGAAACACAAAAATGAACTCTGTTTTAACATTTAAGTAAACAGTATTAACAAAAAAAACAACAACAAAAAAAACAGTATTCTGAGGAAAAAGTTACCCCCTAGCGTGCAGGGCGGCCTTGTATTCTCTGAGATCAGCCTCGAGAAAATTTGTTCCACTTCTCACTTGCAAACCCCGAGTTGATTTAACACAATACAGCTGGCACATGGTTCAAACCCAGAACACTGGCTAACGTTTTCAATCCCCCAAAATAACCTAAAGTTACGAATGTCTGAACTTCGTAAGAGTGGGCTAATTGGGGTCTGCACAAGCAAGGGGCACCCCACGTGGAGGGGTACTTGTGCAATAATCATTGTGAGAAAGTCATCCATTGGAAATCACATATTTATCACAGGGCAAGATATGCAATAAAAATGAAAAAGCTCACTCCAAATGGTAAATTATAGAAATGAAACAGTCAAATGAGTTCCCATTCGCGCTCAATACAGAAAGACTCATCAATTAATATTGTTTAAAAGGATTTTTATTCTTCATCGCAAGACTTAATCGCAAGTCTAAAAAAGATTTTTATTTACTGAATTTCAATACGGACAAAAAAGTCATATTGTATAACAATATAAAATTATGAATGTGGACTTTACAATCAATTCTTTGGTAAAGTGTAAATGTCAAACATATGCTGCTAGGACTAGCTTTTGCTAAGACCTTGTAAACTAAAAAATAGCAGGTTGTCGCATTGCTGACAATCTCACTCTGTGAGGAATGAGTTTCTTCTGTTACCCAACAAACAGGTCACAGTATTTGGTTACAACTGCCCAAGTTCTTTCCCAGCAGGATAAATCCAGCTAAAGAAACAACCCAGCAGTTTTGTTCGATGTGTAGCATTCTTAGATTTTGCCTCAGATCTCATCAAACTTCTATTCCTAACTCTGAACGTGTGAGTCATTCAAGACAGCTGCAGTAGTACAATCTGTGCTTTTTTTTTGAACAGCCACAGAAGCGTTGAAGGTTGCAACGCACAAAATTCAATACATCAACCTTGAATCTTATGGGATTTCAAAGGACACGTGGAGTGAAACAAACAGTTGTTGTAACACTTTAAGACATAAAAATTTCTGAAGCATGTTAAATATGAATGCCAGGTCTTTGTCATGTAAAATACAAGACACCATTTAATATACACATGTAAGAACTCGAGGTTTGTTTCTGGTATGAATAAGACGGACATTTCTCAGTAAATACTAAAACAATCTACAAAGAGCATCAAATGTGAAGACAAAATTTGGTCACTTTTCAGTTGCAATGAACATGAATGTCTATGTAATATATTGGCGAGAATCAAATGTTTATTTAGGACCTTCAATGTAATTTATGCTGACCACAGTCTAAAAGGAAATTTCATGTCATGTATTGTTGAAAATTTCCTGCAAGAGTTGTGTATTCTTCCTGATGCTTAAAGTTTCATAGAAATAATATTTAAAAGGATTATTAGAGCAATTAAACCATGTAAACCACTTAGTATGAATGACAACAATTAATGCAAAAATTATATATTTCCTTGTTTAATATAACATTACAAACATCACTTTAACAACAGGAAAAGTTTCTTCTTAATATAAATCCCATCAGAACAGTATATTGCACATGTCATTTTGTTGCCCTAATATTCTGCATAGATCAATTTAATTGAGAATTGAAAGTGTTTTCTGAAAAAATAAATAAACAATTTGAAAAGAGTTAATGGTTCTCTGTACAAAACAATATTTTCTTATATAATGTCACAAAATATATAAAACAGTCAATAAACATGTCACTAAAGGTTTAGGCTGGGAATCTTCCAAATACAACATTTTTTTCCCCTCTCCCTAATGGAGACACAGCCAGGTCCTTTTAGAAGAGGTAGAGAACACAAACACGCTGGAGACAAGAACTGCATCCAAAGCTAAGACACCTACTTTTATAACTGGATTTAATGTTGAAATGATGGTATTCAACATAAGGAACTCCCACATAGAGTGCTTCAAACCAAGATGCTTTTTAAGTCAGTCAGATTGTGCCAAATGTTTAATCATTTTAAAACTGTATTAATAAAACTTGATCAACAGGTCAGCAATCAAGAATGCATAAACATGGCTCCAAATATGGCAGTACCACCCTGAGGGCATTTTAGATGAAACTTTACATGAGGGGTCTGTTCATCGTCTCAAATGTTCGTCCATCATCTTCCACTTCTCTAAGAATGAGGGTCACATGGGAATCAGGTCCAGCAGTAAAAACCTGATATTACTCTCACCAGAAACATTCTCCAGTTTGTTCTGGCAACCTGGGGGCATTCCCAATCCAGAAAGGACCCAGAATCCACAAAGGGGATTCTGGGTCTGCCTTGAAGTCCCCTCCCAGTGGGACATGACCAGATATCCTCCAAAAGAAGGCCCCTTGATCAGATCACCAAAGATCAGTTGATGTTGATGGACTCTAAATAATGAACTTCATTTTTGACTATTTTCTTACTGGAACATCAATTGCATTACTGCAGATAAGGCCCCAATCTCTTCATCCATCTCCTGCTCCCTCCTACTATAACTTATAAACAAGACTCCGAAACTCCATGATCCTAGAACTTCTCCTTTGCAAGGCAGAGAGAGAATCTTGACCAAGAGCATTATTCCTCAACCCTGGTCCCTACAACCCACTGTCCTCCATGTTTTAGGGGTTTCCCACAAGTGACTTAAACAAATGAGTTGTTAACAGGCTTCTCTAACCATCTGAATCATGTGGAGCAGATGCACATCTAAAAGATGAAGGGCAGGGACCTGTAGGGACCAGGGTTAAGAAGCACTGACCAACAGTAAGCAGTTCATCATTTTCTAATTGAGAACCAGGGTCTGAAAGCTAAACGGACTGATTGTCATCCTGTCCACGTCACACTAAGCTCTGAAACGCTCAAGTGTATGCTGAAAGTCATTGTTCGAAGACACCAAAAGAGCCACATTATCTGTGAAAATCAAAGATAAAACCCTGAAGTCTGCAAACCGGCAAAATCCAACCACCACTGGGATGTTTACGCAGTTCTTGCTTTGGCATACTCTACCATCATCCTCCACACAAAGAGACACAGTTGTAAGTTCTCTCAAGATCCACAAAGCACATGTGAACTGGACACTAAACTCCTAATAGCCCCACAGCCATGAACCATGACCAGAACGTAAGCCATGCCAAACAGTTGATTGGAGTAGCCAGTAAACTTTCTCAGGGAGACTTAGAGGTTGGATCCCTCTGAAGTCAGGAAATACTTTCAGGTCCTCATTCCAAAAAAATACTATATCCACTTAGTTTGCTATAGCTACAAGTCCTTTTTGAACCATTAGAAGAGGCATCTCATTTCCGTAACATCTACACCCTTCAGTTTATTGGTACAAATCTCCTAGACTCTATAGCACCCTGCTGCTAAAGAACCTTTTACAAGCCAACCATTGCTGCCATACTGTTAGCACCCCCACCCCACCCCCGAGTTCTCACATATTTTATGGCAGTGCTTTGCAGACAGATGGGGGATGATTACTTGGGTGCCAATTAAATAAAAACTAGCAAATACAGCAGGCATAAGGTATGTGTGAAATTATGGATTTTAACAGTGCAGTTGTTTGACTTTTATGCTGGCTTTTGTTGCTTACAAGGAACAGATCAATGGATATTTCATAGCTAACAATGGATATGAAAAATGTGTACAAACAGCAATGTACACCATTTTAAGCTGCCCCAAATAATGTATGCCTTTGATTGAAAGCAGCCAGACATCTTTTTATAAACTTTTCAATAAAATCTCCATCAGTTTCTCCTCCTTAGGGTTTTTCAAAAAGCTCGTGATAATCTTAAGCACTAGCGCTATGCTAATAGATCCTTGGGAATCATCATGTTGATGCTTAAATACTTTTCCTGTCCTGTCTGTGACTAACTGTGTTATCTTTGGTATCTTAGATTGAACTAAGCTTATAAATGGTTCTTTATGTTTCCTGTTGTATGAACAACACTGAATCAGTGGAGACTTTGTGACCAAATATCATTACTCAACACTAAGTAACTTAAACAACATAAATCTCAAAAAATAAGAGACAGCTCAAGACTTTTCCACAGAACTGCATATAGCTTAAAAATACATACATATCCACATAACCACATCAGTAGCACCATCTGTAAAACACATACTCATCGTAAACACAGGTAATCTTGCACAACTACAGTACTGTTACACAAAACTGTATTTTTTCCACACTGGAGGGACAGAATACCAGAGTGGAAATGGAAAATCTTGCCAAGGAAGTTTATGCAGTCTTTTACATAAAATAGCAGGGTATCGGTCTGTTTCGGTTGCAAAGAGCTTCACATTTTCTGACACTGACAGACGGTTGAAGGAGGGAGGACTCGTTAAAGCACACATCCACGCCTCTTGTCGTCAGACGAACATCTCTTTGTTGATCCACATGAGCGTGCGCGTGTCGTTGGGTTTGCATTCGTACTCGATGCTGTTAAAGCTGTTGCCCCACTGGCAGTGGTCCCTCTTGTTGTAGTTGTAGAATTTCACCTGCCACACGGTTTCAAACGACCCCGCCTCTGTGAACTGAAAGCACAAACACAAGTGCGAGACATGCACACCTTAAGGTTTGAGCATCATCGAATCTCATGCTGTGAAAACATGATTATTAATAAAGGAAATACCTCATGTACATCCAATTTTAAAGTACATTTTGTAGAAAAGCCTTTAAAGGTGAAAGACAGAGAAACATATTGCTAGGACAGATGGCTGCAGCATTATAAACATCTACTGAGTTTATGATACCACAGAATGAAGGTTAATTTGGATTGCTTTTCCGTAACCAAAGAAATCATTTCAAAACTGCATCTTTGTTTTATATAGCATTTCTATGTTCAATATAACAAATGTTTGATGGCCTGAAACACTTTAATCTGAACAACAATAAAAAAAACAAAAAACAAATTGTGTTTTCACAGCTCTGCATACTTTAAAAATGCTTACAGTTCCATTTAATTTGAATGAAGAGATATATCAAATCAAATCAAATTTTATTTGTATAGCACATTTCAGCAGCAGGGCATTTCAAAGTGCTTTACATCATAAACAGAAACAGCAGTGAAAGCAATAAAACAACAATAAAAACATGGCATTTAGTCAAGTTTCATCAATGAAATTATGATTAAAAATGTATTGTGATATATGGAGCAAAATACCTATTGCTATTATTATTCCCATACATGCTCAAAATCACACAGTTTAAAACGATATAAACAGCCTTTCAACGGGCTTCTATCATGAGGCTCCGTACACCTCTTTCACGGAATTTCGCTCAGGGACTCCGCCGTCCCTCAAGGATCTTTGACCAATTTATGGTACCTGTTAGTGTCTAGAATTTACAGGGTTTCCGTTACACGCAATGACCCGCAGTCACTCGCAGTTTTTCTTACGGCACGGTGTTCCTTACACCTTAATTCAATGGTACCTGTTAGTGTCTAGAATTTACAGGGTTTGTGTTACACGCAATGACCCTCAGTCATTCGCCGGTTTTTCAAATGCAATCCTAAACAGGTGGGTTTTTAGTTGAGATTTAAAGGAAGTCAGTGTTCCAGCTGTTTTACAGTTTTCTGGAAGTTTGTTCCACATTAGTGGTGCATAGATACTGAAAGCTGTTTCTCCGCGTTTGGTTCTGGTTCTGGGGATGCAGAGCAGACCAGAACCAGAAGATCTTAGAGGTCTGGAAGGTTGATACAACAACAACAGATCTTTAATGTATTGTGGTGCTAAGCCATTCAGTGATTTATAAACTAACAACAATATTTTAAAGTCTATTCTTTGAGCTACAGGGAGCCAGTGTAGAGACTTTAAAACTGGTGTGATGTGCTCTATCTTCCTGGTTTTAGTGAGAACGCGAGCGGCAGCATTCTGGATCAGCTGTAGCTGTTTGATTGATTTGTTGGACAGACATGTGAAGACACTGTTGCAATAATCAATGCGACTAAAGATAAATGCATGGATGAGTTTCTCTAGATCTGGCTGAGACATTAGTCCTCTAATCCGGGAGATGTTTTTTAGGTGATAGAAGGCCGACTTTGTAATTGTCTTTATGTG
>CAEGAG010234688.1:0-13364 GCA_903067065.1 Brachyrhaphis terrabensis | reverse complement strand
TATGCACAAATATAAAACAATAAAAACAATTTAAAAGCAGTGACACTGTTTCATAGAAGATTGTTGCCTATCTTTAAGAACCGCTCGAAATAAGTTCAATGAAATAGTTTCCGACATCTTGAGCTCATACTGGAGTTGATTCTAGGCTGTAGGAGCAACACACTGAATGCTTTCTTCCCTTTTTCAGTTCGAACTCGTGGAACATGCAGAAGAATAATGTCATTAGAGCGTAAAGAATGGGAAATAACAGATCTATGCGAGAGCGAGCTTAAATATGCTGGTGTTAGTCCAAGTAGAGATGTAGATCTACTTGGACTAAGAATTGCCTATTTTTTAATCAGTTTACTCCAGTTAGCAATTAATTGATTACTAAATTAATTACAGATTATTCCAATAATCTATTAATCATTTCAGCCCTTCTTCAAACGTCAAATATAGTTACTACACATAGTGGAAACCATCATGGCATCAACAAACACTAACCTCCAAGGTCTTCCTGAAGATAAAACCGCCACATACGTAATAAAGTAAAACATGTTTACAGAAAGTTTTTTAATCTTAAATGTAAAACTTATCTACATTTTGTAGAGTTTTGGGTTAATTACTGCTCAGCTTTTAGCATGTTTTTGAATCCATTTGCTCCAGTTAACGATTACTCGCTTACTAACTTGGTGATTATTTCAACCATCGATTAATCATGATTAATCGTTTGCAGCAGGTTATAACAGCATAATGAGACTAAAGTCATTGTTAAAGTTCAATACGTTTAATACGAGTTGAGGTTCTAGTTTCCATATCTTACCAATAATCTTCACTTGCAGTGGAGGTTCAAATGATTTTATCTCTGAACTTAAAAACAATTCCTGCATTTATATTGTTTATAGGAAGAGAAACATCTCTTCTTCTGATATCCTGAATAAATCCCGTGGTAACCTCATGCTGCTGCAGGCTTTTTAAACCACATCACATGAAGATATTTGTGATTCATGCTCATCAAGTCATATAAAAGTTTAACTCCTTTAGGTTCTGATGATGCTAACAGAAAGCTAACAGGCTGCTGAAACCGGCTCCATTTATAAGTCGGTACCTCGGGTTTGTCTGTGTTGCTGCTCGTGATCCGAAGCTCGTATTGGATCATTTTGTAGTTCTCCTGGAAGCGCGAGTATGGAGCCTGGAAGCTCAGGCAGAGTTTGGTGCTGCAGGATGTGACGTTCAGCCTGGGCAGAGGCAGGTGAGCTGGCAGGGCAGAGACACGATCACATGATTTACCAACCATAATGCAAAGCTCAGTCATCAGATGAATGCAAACATGTCATAAATTATGAAAGTTTCCCCGAGGCGATTGTTAAAGTAAGTGAACGTGAACCATTTAAAGGAGTGGCATCGCTCCTCAGATTGTTTTCATTTGATACTGAAAAACAACAAACCTCAGATCAGAATTTAAAAGCAAACTAACCAACCAACTATGAGGAAATGAAATGTAAAGGAAAAACTCCATGCGATTCTGATTTTATGTACTGTGGTGCACATTTGTGCTTTTTATTCTTCTTAAATTTGTAACTTAATATATTCATTTCGATAAAAAATGCGCTGCGTTCATCATTATTCCTTTTTTTTTGGAAGAAGCTAAAGTAAGACTTTATTTGAAGGGTTGAGCATCAGACTGACACGACACCATGAAGGAGTCTTCATTAACGTTTATGACTGTAGTGTCTACTGTAGACACTGTAGACATCTAGTGTCTTTCGGTAAAATAATGACACTTTTAATGCAGAGTTGACTCTTTTACTTGATTTGTAATGTAGGTTTTAATGCAACTTTGCATAAAAATTTTATTATTTACCAAATAATGCTAAATAATGCTCTTTTAATGCAATCTTGCATTGAAAATGTCAAACATTCATGAAGACTCCCTCATGTTCATAGCAGGTGTTACGTAATGTTAATGACAGAGTAATGCTTCAATAAAGTATTACTGAAACTTGTTTTTTTATATTATTGTACCTTAAGTGACTGCAGATGAAAACTAGCCCTTATGGCTAACTCTGTCATATTATGCAATGCACATTTTCCCTTTTGAAATAAAATAACATGAAATAACCATTTTAATAAAAACAATTAAAAAAACGAAGTGAATCAGACAAAGAAGCCTCTTCAATACCAAAGTTATTCCAGCCCTGGTCCAAACATGGAGGTAACTCACCCATTGGTTTATATTCTTTAAGTTGGGTTGGTTCGGATGAATGGTTCCCCAGGTGAGCCTGCACCTGGATGTCAAAGCTATTCAGTAGGTATCCAAATGTTTCAGTCAGGTTGCAGGTCAGTGGATTCTGAACCTGTTGGCAGCCGGATACCGGGATGGACTTACGGTTCTCTCTGGAGAGGGAAAACCAAGCAGAAAACAAGAGGTTGAAATAATTTTTAATGTCTACATTCACCATGAGTCTCAAATTAAAAAAATAAATAAATAAACAATCTAAGGGTATCTAAACTGAGCTACCCCCTGAACCCCTTAACTAAAGGAGCAGTTTTTTAAAGCGAACCTATTATGAAAAATTCATATTTTGGATGGGTTTTTTTTAAACCATACTTCCATTTGGGTCTCAACTATTTCTAAAAACAACCAAAACCCTTAAAAACATCACCCAGCTGTTTATTGGAAATAATTTAATGTTTTTCAGTGTGTGGAAAACAAGCCATTTCAAAACGTCAGAACTGCCTGGAACTGAGCTGTCACCTAGCAACCCCACCAGAGTTCCATCCGTCACCTAGCAACCCCACCAGAGTTCCATCCGTCACCTAGCAACTGAAATAATAATAATAAACTGAAATCTTATTATCCAAAAATTATTTTGGCCTGTCTCAATAACAAAATTTAGCTGGATGATAAATTGTCCCAGAAGTTATTGAGATAAACCATAATACTGATGTTTAGAGTAAATAATATAACGGTAATGGCAGAAGACAAGTAAGTTCACCCTCTCAAAGATCATTAGATTTTAATTTTAACAAAAAATTTAAGTCTGGAACTGGAAGACTTTTTAAATATATAAAATAAATAAACAAAACAAGAAATAAAATGGATACTGAAGCCTCTAAACAAAATTTGTCATCCAGTTTTTGGTAGAAATAGAGAAATAATCTTGCAAATGGAAATTATCAAGCTCATTTTAATTAATCATGCGATTAATTGATTTATTGCTTATTGCAACAAGCTTACTAAGGTGTATTAATAGTTTGTTGTGGTGTTGTTTTACCAAATATAACCATAAAGTGAAGTTTTAGTAACTACAGACACATTTCCTCTTTTAGATTTGTCATAACAATTGTTAATGGAAAGTTCAATTAAATTCAACATTCAGACAGGATTTTAACAAACTGGTATTGATTATATCTGTTAATGCAGTAAAGTAGGTGATTAATAAGCTGTGTGACTGTAGGTGAAACGGCTGATAAAGTGATTTGGTCCCAGTAGCTTTAATTGAAATCTGATATTATCCGGATTCCCGGGTAGCGGCTGCTGGCTGCAGGTTTGTTTAGGAAACATTTCCTGAAGTGAAACTCCTCAAGGTCCTCCGGTTTTCTTTCTAGGTGTGAGTCTCTCAACACAAACACTGACTCATCTGCACCGTTTCTCCCGTTGAAACCACAACAGCCTGCAGCGGTTTCCACTCAAACACACCACCAGGTGAGACTCACGTGGAGGTCTGAACGCTGAAAGACGTCCCATTGGGGGTTCCAGCTCCGGGTTCCCATCTCAGCATGTAACCCGACTCATCCACGGTCACCTTGATGTTTCGTGGTTCTGGGAGCCCACTCAGAGCTGCAACACAAAAACAACCAGAACGGTGAGACAAAATGCAAGTTTTAATGGGAAATCTATTTTCAATCATGGGAAAAAATAAAGTGATTTCTTTACAGATCATCTGCTATAGTTCAGTTTTGTTTTGTACACTTTTTTCAACAGTAAAATTCAAAAACTTTTCCAAGTTTTCATACTTTTCCAGCTAAAAACAATCCAAAAATAACTTAAAAAAAGACTTCCAATTCACTAATATATAATTTATTACTGTTACTAATAATGTCTTGTTTCTAGTATTTTACTTTATAGCAGAAACAAGATAAAATAAAATAACAAAATTTGATGTTTTGAAAAGCATCTCTCACTCACCCTACACACAGAAGCAAAATTTTTTAAATGATTTTAAAAAATAAAACTAAAAATGGAAATGACTAAAAATAAATAAGTATAAAACTTAAAAATGATTAAAAATAATAAAAACAAAGATAAAAATTTAAAATAAAGAAATGATGATATAAATAGAAATAATTGTATCCAATTAATTGTCAAGAATAACTAAATTAATCGTTTGTAGCAACCGTAACTGTGATAACAATGCAAGATGAACTACTTATTGCTTCTTCTTTTTTTAGGAAACTAAATGGCTAAATGACTGTGTGTCACAGCAATAAACGCCCCACAAACACAAATACTACTCTTGAAAAACATTCCTCTCTGTAATGCACTTCTTTAGGACACCAGTCATATAAAGAAATGTGATTCATACAATTAAACTGCAAATTGTGACTACAGTTTTTGAATTTTTTCATGCTTTCATTTAACAAACTGGGAAAAAATAGCAAGCAGAAACCTCTTTCCTTTGCTTGCTCTGTGTTTTACTGGGTTTTTAGTCCATGGCATTTTGCCTGATTCATTTGTATATGTTATATTAGTGCCTAATATAAAGAATAAAGCTGGCAAAATAAATAATTATCAGCCCATAATAATTATGGGCTGATAATTAGCCAGTGCACTATCCAAGTTTCTGGAGAGGACTATATTAAGTAAGATAGAACATTTTCTCCTTACTTCGGATATCCAGTTTGGTTTTAAATCACTGCATGGCACAGATATGTGTGTCTTCGGTTTGAAAGAGATTTTAGATTTGCATAATTCTCACAACCCTACAATTTTTCTGTGTTTTATTGACGCCTCGAATGCTTTTGATCGGGTTAATCATGAACAATTATTTTATAAGCTACACAACAGAGAGGTTCCCAGATCTATTGTTAGAATTTTGTCCTTTTGGTTCATGTATCAGTTAATGTACATATGATGGGATAACTGTGTGTCAGCTCCTTTTAAAATAAGGAATGCGGTCAGACAAGGAAGTATTTTGTCTCCTCTTCTTTTTAGTGTATATATGGATGATTTATGAAAATGGCTGCAACACTGTGGGACAGGATTGAATTTATCATGACGACAATAAATAAAAATTATAATCATGATGAGAAATAGGTAAATACGATAAATATCCGCCGTTAGCTTGAAAACAAATACATGTCACAGTTTCAAATTATTTGCAAGTTTCCCTGCACTGTTTATAGTAGTCTGTCACATAAAAAAACCAATAAAAACTTTGAACTTTGAGGCTGAAATGTAAGGAATCGTGAAAAAGTAAAACACACTTGAGCTCAAATCGTGTCAGCTGCCACGGCTGCAGGAAGCTGACACAGATTCAGGGGCAGATTGAATATTAAATATGGATATAAATAAGTTTACTACAAACAAATCAATAAAAACCATAATAAAAAGAATATGTCCATACAGCTGCCACAGATTCGGTGACAGATACCACCAAATTAGTGACTGCTTGTGTGCATGTACTTAAATAGGCCACAGAATCTGTCAGCTGCCAGAACCAAGCAGTGGCTCCTGTCACCGGAAGTGACACTCTAGATGCCACTGCCCAGACTTGAGAGAGCTGTCTGCGATTTGAGCATGTGTTGCAGTACATGGGTCCACAATGAGCTCATAAATAAATAAATAACTAAATAAATAAAACATAAAAAGCTCAGAGAATCATAATAATGCAGGTGTTTCTGGTTGGTAAACTTTGAACTGACCTGTCAGCGCCAGCTGCAGCCAGGTGAGAATCCACAGCAGTTCGGTCATAATGAAACCATCTCAGAACCGTTTTCTCCTGGACTCCGCTGCGTTCATGTTCCTTAACTTTTCACTTAACGCTTCTCTTTAAAAGTTAACAAAATAAACACAATTTCCCCAACGAGTCCACTAAACGCCAAACATTTGGACGGTACCCCACTAAACAGACGCCCACTCCCCGGAAACGTGTCGCTAGCTTAAACACGGACTAGCATTGCTCGGGACCAGTAAAACTCCAGAAACCGAACGGGATTTTACTCGGAACCTGGTTCGGAATGAAAGTATGAGGTTTCCCAGCAGCGTCCATTTGGACTTCAGGGAAATATTCCCACCACGGACAGAAGACAGCCCATCCTGGGAACCGTAATATGTACTCCTGCTGCTGGTGCGTTCACTGACATGAGGTTACTTTTGAAACCTCTTTAGAAAGCGTTCAAAAACTACCATACCCAGATAGTTTATGAATAGAGACTTCATAAACTATCTCGGTATTATTTTACAGTTATAATTACATATGCTACTGATGGTAGTTCAATCATTTACTTACTAGCGATTGCCTTTCTTTTTCCGCATGTAGATTTAATATGAAACGTCCGACTGACAATAAATGCGACATAATAGAAGCGGTTGATAGGAAGTCATGTGACCTACCCAGCCTTTTACGTGAAGAGCTTCACAATTTACAGTTTAAATCGTTTTATTTACAGTTTTAATAAACTTTAACTCTGGCTAAAAGCTTAAAAATTACCAGTAAACAAAAAACTTTAACTTTCACTGAGCGTAAAGACTCTAGATCAACATACAAACAGGGAAAATATGATGAATTCAGACTTGTTTTGTGTTCATCAGTATAAAAGTCCTCATTTCACAAAATAATTATTTTTTAAATAAGAAAATACAAAATACAATAAGAGCAAAATAACTGAAATAAACTAAAATAGCTTTATGAGGTTTTTTAAAATATTATTAAGACAAAAACTACTACTAATATGATTAAATAACAAATTGAATAAATGAAAATGGAATAAATCTGTGAGAAAAAAATCAAGCAAAACTCTAAATGATACTAAAATAAAATGAAATAAATATGTAACACTATAATCAGAGGAAAATAAGACCAAATGTATGATAAAATACAAGCGTATAATTAAGCAATAACAAATAAGAACACAAGCAAAATAATAATAATAATGAAATAAGATAAATCTGTCAAAATGTACAAAATTAACTGAAAGAAATTTTATGTTATTTTATAAAATAAAACAACACCCAAATTTCTGAGTTTCAAAAGTCAAAAGTGTTTGACTTTTGAACTCAGAAAATTACGTTGGTTTTTTTTCCTAGAAAATATCTGACAGTGTCGACTTTTGAAAAGTTTAACATTTTTGAAAATTGTCAAAAAATTGAAAAGTCAAAAGTTTTCAAAATGTTCAACTTTTGAAGTTTAGAAACTTCCATTTTTTTTCCAGAAAATTTCTGAGATTTATCTAGAAAGAAAAAAGAAAACTTTTGACTTTTGAATCTCAGAAATGCCCTTGCTTTTTCAGAACCATACCTGAGATTAATCTCAACATTTCTGATATTTTCTCGCAAATGTTCATACTCAGAAATGTCCAATATTTTTCTTGAAAATTTCTAAGATTAATCTAAACATTCCTGAGTTTTTTGGAGGAAATCTACTTCTTTTCTATCTACAGTGGGCCTAATACACTGTTGTGTAGTCCATATATTGCAATCAGTTTTATTATTTTTATTATTAAATCCTTTTCAAACTTTCCACCCAGAAGGTTTTATGAAGTGATTTCAGGTCATAGTTATGAAAAAGACCAACTGTTTTTGTTCTGAGTTGTTGTGATTATGTTTCGCTGAACTGCCCCCACTGCTGATGTGTCAAGTGAGTAAGATGTGCAAAAAAAAATAAAAAATCAAAGTAACATGGTTTTGTGGTTTCACTACAAAAACACTATCTTACTAGGTATTTTTGGTGTAGTTTCTATTGCAAATGTCTTAATACACTTAAAATTAGACAAAACTAACTTACAAAATCTTTTCAGCAACATATAGGAGCTTTAAAGTCAATAAGTCCTTAATATTAATGAATAAGTTCAATTTCCACTGGCAGATAGTTTCATATAATAAGATATTTTTTCCATGTTATAAGAAATAATCCACCAGCGGAACTAATACTTTATCAGTATTAAGGGATTATTGATTTAAAACAAGCTCCTATATCTTGTGGAAATGTCACTTATAAATTAATTGTCTTATTTCAAAAGTACTAGAAATTAGACCAAAAATACTTAGTAATAGTTTGTTTTTGCAGTGTTAAAATGTTTAGGTCTTATATGGTAGGTCATAAGTAACACTTGTCAGAAAATGATCTAATCCCAGAATACTTTTCCTTTTGGTTTAGTTTCTGGTGAATGGATAACAGTCCACTGTGATGTTGTCATCCAAGACTGAAAGTCTACCTCATTCTGAAACATAACAAAACCTATGTCCAGATTCAGAAAGATCGCTTTTTTAATAAAAAAATATCAGAAAACAAAAAGATCACACAGGAGGCGCAGTGAAAACTTTTAACAGATTTTTATTTTGTTGTTTTCACCTTTAAAACAGGTGAAGCAGATAAACGTTTGTCTTTGTTCTGAGACACTGGTCTGGTTTCATTGTGACCCAGCATAAACCAACTGGAACTGAAATATGAACAATCACAAAAACATGAAATACTGCTGCAGGAAAACCAAAAATATAGACGGTAAAAACTTTGAGCACCGATATCGTTAGGGCTGGATTAATAACTGAACAGATCTGACAAACTGGGAATGTGAAGAGAGCTTTACGATTAGAGGTGATTGCAGAAAAACTGGAGATGATGTCACAGCGACATTATTGGGACAGGGTTATGCGGAGTAATTAATAGTAGTCGATGTGTTCCCTGTAGTAAACGTTTTCTTACAAAAGTAGTTGTGGAGAAAAATTGAGAAATTTTAAGACTACATTCACACAGCAGGATTTGATGCTCAAATTAATGAAAATATACTTTTTCGTCAAACTACTACTTAAATGCGAAATGCGACAAAAGTCAGACTTCTGTGTGACTCCAAAGCAACCCGCATGAACCAGCTGAAGAACAACAACAGATCCATTTCTGATTTTACAATTCTGGATGAGAACCGACAAATGCAATAATCATCCACACTGCAAAAACACAAACTCTTACCAAGTATTTATGTCTAGTTTATAGTGGAAACATAGTATACTTAAAATAAGACAAAACTAACTTATTAGTAACTTTTCAGCAAAATATAGGAGCATATTTTATAATAATGATTCCTTAATATTGATAAAAAGTACTAGTTCCATTGGCAGATTATTTCACTCATAACAAGGGAAAAACATCTTGTTATAAGTGAAATAATCTGCCAGTAGAAACAGAACTGGGTTGCTAGGCGACAAGCTGGATTTGGTGGGGGTTGCTAGGTAACGGTGCAGTGCCTGTTGATTGTGAAATAAGTGACATATTCTGCCAGTGGAACCAGTACGTTTTCATCATTATTAATGAATTATTGACCTAAAACAAGCTCATATTGCTGAAGAGTTACTTCTAAGTGAATGTTGTCTTATTTTAAGTGTATTAAGATATTTGCACTAGAAACTAAATAAAAATACTTGTTAATACGGAGAACCCTCGCTATAACGCGGTTCACCTTTCACGGCCTCGTAGCTTCGCAGATTTTTTTGTGCAGTTTTTTCTAATAATGTTATAAATATATGTAATACAGCTTGGTAAATTTTGATAAATGTTTTCGCCTAGAAGAAAAAAAGAGCGACAACAACTACCGATTACCATGTTCTTCTTTCGAAAAAACACACCTGCACCACAGGCTTCAGAAGAAAAAGACACTAGAGAGCGGAGTCCAGCCGCAGCGTCACAGTCAGAGGCATAGTGAAATACGCGAGTCACAATTTGTCCTCCTGTACTTTGTATTGATGATTAAAATGATTATTTTACTGTCATTATTTGTAAAAAACGAGGGTTCACTGTATTTTGTGTTTTTGCAGTGTGGGTGATTATTCCATCTGCCGGTTCACAGTGAGTCGTAGAATCAGAAATGGACCTGTTGTTTTAACGTACAGTCCTCCAGTTTGAGAAAACATTTCATTTATTTGTCAGATATCCAGAGAACTCTTCTTCCTCCTCGTCCATCCAGCACTCTGTGCAACTGCCATCTTGTCCCGACTCTGACGGACGCATCCCATCGTCCCGTTCACTTTCAGAGTCCATCTGGCTCAGAGGTTTCAGGATGTAAGTCCTCAGAAAGTCCTTGGAAGAGCTTCCAGAGTCCCGATCCTCCTCTACCTCGTCTTCCTCACTAGCAGCCATGGAGGCGAGGGTGACGGAGAACAGGTTGACGTCTCCAGAGAACTCCAGAGTCTCCATTTTGATTTCCTCCTGCTGAGTTATGGAGTCCTCCTGGCCAGATTGATCTTTATCATGAATAAAAAGAGTTTCTGCTTTGGCCTCATACTGGTTGGACTCCTCCTCCATGAAGTCACCCTTCATCACGCAGATGTTCCCGCTGCTGTCAGCAGAACTGCCGCCTGTAGAAAGTTCTGCGTTTCTGTCCATGTACAGCTTCACTGCAGCCTCCTCATCGCCGTCTTCGTCCTCAGAGCTGGCGTCCCCGGCGGGAGACGGAGACGTCGCCGGGCGGTTTCTGGTTTTTACCGTTTGGGGGATGATGGTGACCCGGTTGATGTCCGTGGTGCTCAGGGTTAGGACGTAGCTTCGCCTCAACACGACCTGAGGAAGAGGAAATGAGAAGGCAGAAACAGGAACTGTAACTGGAAACAAACTGTGGTTAGAGAGCTGCAAGGGTCAGGAGTATGGTGGCAAATTAGGGCCAAAATAGATGAAAAAAAGGAATACATTTCCACTAATAAACTCAGAAAGTGTGAGAAAGCTCTCAGAAATTTTTTTAGAAAAAAAAAGGCTAAAAAGTTTTTTTAAAAATTGCTAAGAAATGAAGCAGAAGTTTTGAGAACAAGCTCAGAAATTTAAATAGGAAACTTGAAAAATTCTGAGTTTGAAAAGTGTAAAATGTGCTAGAAAAAACTCTGAAATTTTGAGATTAATCTCAGAAGTGCCATAAAAAAAGATACTTCAGTGTCTGAAGTCAAAAATTTGCTAAAACAACTAGAGAAAACGTGGACACTTCAAAGTGTGAAAAGTTTAAAATTTTCTAGAAAAAAAAAAAAAAAATCACATCAATCTCAGGAGTCTTCTTGAATTTTTTTTTTAAACTTCTCTGTTTCAAAAGTTGATAATGTGTGACATTTGAAACCAGAACATTTTTTCAAAAGTAAAAAAATTTTCAACTTTTCAGACCCAGAAATGTAATGTAAGATATTTGGGCGGAAACGTTTTTCTGTCTACGGTGGCCCTAATATGTAAATGTCATGCAGTCGCTCCAAGGGAGGCAGGAAACCAGGTAATGAGAAAAGTTACGGTTTTGTGTTTTTGCAGTGTAGGAATAAGAGTGACCCAGAATATTGACAGATGAATCATTATCTCACCATGAGGGCTGTTGGCATTTCCTTTAGTTTGCACAGGAATCCGGTGTAGTAGAGGCAGAAGATTCCCGTCACCAGTCCAATCAGGGAAAAAATCAAAACAGCTGTGACGACAACTAAAACCAAAAGTCCTGAAAACAAGCATGGAATTCAGTCAGACTGGAAATGCTGGATCTGCCACCTGACATCAAACTGGGATTTACTTTAAATGTCTATTTTTAAACTCAGAGGGCTGGATCTTACACAGCAAAAATACTAAATCTTATCACGCATTTTTCTAGTTTCTAGTTCAAATATTTTCAAATTCTTGAAATAAAACAAAAGTAATGAGTACATTTTCAGCAAGATATAGCAAGATAATCAATAATTGCTTTAAACTGATGAAAATTTACAAGTTCCTTTGGAAAATTATTTCCCTTAAAACAAGACTTTTTTTTTTTTTTTTTTTACCATGTTATAAGTGAAATAATTTGCCAATGGAACCAGTACTTTTTCATCCATACTCAATAATTATTTATACTTAAAATAAGCTCCTATATTTTTCTGAAAAGTGAATTCTAAGTTAGTTTTGTCATATTTCAAGTGTATTAAAAATGTTTGCAGTACAAATTAAACCAAAAATACTTTTTTTTGTGGTTTTGCAGTGTATGTTGAAGAACTGTTTCTATTTTACAGTGTTATTACAGCATTTTCACTGTAAAAACAACATTAAAGCAAGTATTTTTGGTCTAGTTTTTACTTCAAATATATTTGTATACCTTAAAAAGGACAAAACTAACTTACAAGTAACCTTTCAGCAAATATATCAGCTTATTTTAAATCAATAATTCCTTAATATTGATGAAATGGTGCTTGTTCCATTGGCAGATTTTTTCACTTACAACCAGGAAAAGTGACGTAATACTAATATGCAAGTGGAAGTAGTATTTTTTAATTAATATTAAGGAATTATTGACTTAAAACAAGCTCATATATTTTGCTGAAAAGTTTCTTGTAAGTCAGTGTTGTCTTATTTAAGGTGTGCTAAGATATTTGCAGAAGAAACTAAACCAAAATTACTTGTTAAGATTTTGCGTTTTTGCAGTGTATTGTATTTTATTGAACAGAATTTGTTGTGGCGGTCCAGCTCACCGTAATATGGTTCTGGAGTGCTGGTGAAGGTGCATTTCCACTCGGTCCACTGCGTGTTTTTGTTCGATCGGGCCTGGGGAAGCACCTTTATGCAGTACTCCACACCTTTCTCCAGGTCGCTCAGGTTAAAGTTCCTGTTTTGATTTTGCAGCCTCTAAAAATAATTGAGACATAAATCCACATGTTTTTTCTGTGTTCATCGCAGCTGAGTCATGTTTTCTTCAAACATGATTATGAATCGGAGCAGCTGATGAAATCCGTCCAGACTTGACCGAAAGGTTTGGGCGTGATTCATGCTTCCTGTTCTGCAAGCCTCATTTTTAGCTCAGACAGTTCAAATGATGTGGAGCGATTAGATTCCAATTAATTTGATACATAGTTCCCACAAATCTGAACGGCGCCATCTTGGTAGGCAAGTGCAGTGCAAAGCAAATTGGACTCATGGCCAACAAGAAGAAAATATGTGGATCCTGTTGACCAATGTGTGAGAGGAAAATATATTTGTAAAATAGCTGATAAAGACTGAAACATGTGAGACGAGGTGGACGAGCTGCCTCCGATCTCCCACTATAAAATAGTTCACTATTTAATGATCACAAAGAGTGCGTACAACATGGAGGAGCTTCACGGCCTGTTACAGCCCCTGGCCTCTTGGGGGCGGTGCAAGCTCTTCCCCTTATTATGCAGATCCGACTGTGCCAGCACCTCG
>CAEGAG010234683.1:0-10928 GCA_903067065.1 Brachyrhaphis terrabensis | reverse complement strand
AGCCAAGATACTGCGCAGAACCCTCAAGCTCCCAGGCCTCTGGTAGAGGACCCGAGCTAAGAGGAAGAAAAACCACCCGCGGTGGGTGAGAAGGGAATTTTTTTTTTTTATATATATATATATGTTTTTTGCCTGTTTGCATTATGATCTGGAGAAGAAAACATATTTTGCGCTTGTGTACACAGATATCAAGGCATGGAACAATGTGTAAAATCTTTCTCTTTTCTCATTGACACAGCATTACACACACACACCCCAACACCCCTGCACGCATATATACATATACACAGTTGATCAAAGGCCTTGCCCAGGGAACCTCTTTCAGCAAATTTGTGCAGCTGTTGGGGTTGGACTGATAGTGAGCTGTGTGTCAGAGGCTGTGATATGGAAAAGTCTTTGAAAAATTTGAATATTTCTCTCTCTCTCTCATAACATCACTTCTTCCTGTATCTTTTCCTCTGATCACGCAGTGTTAATGGTGACCACACATTGTCTCTGTATGTCCACTGTCCTTTCCGTCTGCTCTTTTCCATAGTTTCTCCCTTCGTTCTTTGAAGGATTAGTCTTCAGTTGTGCGTGTGGACTGAAGGCTGCCTCTCAGCTGGTATTGTTGACACACTTAGTACAGTGGAGCAGCTCTCGCAGTGGGAAAAAGGCTCAGAGGCAGTGACACAAACTGTCACACAAAGCAAACAGTTACTGGATTTTATGCATGACTGAGCCGTGAAGGAGCAACACATCATGACACAGCTCCGCTGTGCCATGTGTGAGTATGTTGCCGACTTCCTGGTGAGCACATGTCCGACCTTCTTAGTGACATAAGAGGTGGATAGTATCAAAGGATATTTTCAAGTGAAACCAGGAACATTTTTAGGGGGAGAAGGATTAATATAGATTGATGCTAGATTGAGCACAGTCTTATCTATATCTGCCCATGAATGTTTGTGATTGTTCACATCCACAATGTGAACAATCACTAGGATCAAACAGGATCTTTTCGATTCATAATATTGAGTTGTCTTTACTAATTTAAGTAGAATAACCCTTTATAGTCATGGAATGACAAACCATAAAATGCTAAAATCAGCTGGATCAGAATCAGTAGGAACTTTTTTGTAACTTTTACTCTTTTTCCTTCTTTTTGTGATCAAAATTTACCCCATCCCTAATCTATCAGAACCATTCCTGCATTTTTAGGTGTCAACAAAGAAAAAAAAAAAAACACAGCAATTTTCCTAAATTTATCTTGAGGAAATATGTATAACCATATGATAAGTGATTTTGACTACCACTGTGGCTGCTTTGTGTGCCTCTGTCGCTGGTGAGATAACCCCTAACACTGCAGCCGGGAGCAAGTTCAATTTGCTAATCGCATACAAATCTGCTCCCATTATGGACTTAGTTCATCATATTAATTTAAAATAAAATTCCTTTTTAATTATTTTCTCCATCCTACCCTTCTTTTCTAACCAGTCGCTTCACATAGAGGCAGGTTAATTCGAAACATCCCTATACTTGCCGAAAGCAAAAGTGTGCATCCACACAGATTTTCAGACAATTGTATTTGCAACACCATGCAAAGTTATCCTCTATTTGTCTGGCTGCCCTCTTGAATCTTATTAAGTAGCTTACTTTTGGAAAGGTGTGAAAATGTCCAACAATTGTGGCTACAATACAGTAGCTCACCATCTTTAGTGTGAATGTGTGTGCGAATGACTGAATGTAGTGTAAAACACTTTGGAGTCCTCTGGACTTGATCAAATTCTTTTCAAGTACAGGCCATTTACCATCACTCATAATGTTTTTTTATTATTATTATTATTATTATTGAACAAAAAACCGAACTGAATTTTGTAGGTAACTCTGCTAATAAAGATGTTGCTAAAGGGGATTCACAGTCCCCAAAAAGCTTGAACTTTGAGTGACACGCTGGGATAAGGGAGCAAACATAAATGGCTATTGGTGATGATAAAACTAGAGCATTTTAGTGGAAATAACAGGGTTGATAAGACAAAGGAAAAGCAGGGGGATATGGGAGGGGAGGGGGGCAGGAGGCTTGTTCCGGCCTCTTCTGATGCTTCCTGAAACACAGAGGAAAGAATGCGGGCTATTTTTGGGTCCAGCTCTGAGATTCTCTCTAACTCACTGTACCTTTAAGCACAGTGGCGGAAAGGTTTAAGGAAGAGCTTATGAAAACAGCAGAATCAAAACAGGGTATAGATTACAAATATACACAGCTAAAATAAGCTTTGGCTATTGCTTGCCAGAAATTTTGAGGAGGCAACAGCTCATGGGTTTCAGGATGCTGCAAGATCTTACAAGAACCAAAGAAGAACAGTCATCATATGCTAGAATATCCTGGGGAAATAAAGAATAAACAAAGACATATTATGTCTTGGCAAGAGCATTCACAGCTCTTGAACTTCTTTGCATCTTGTCACAGTACAATTACAGACTTTAGTGAATATTATTGGGATAATTTAATGTGATAGACCAGCAGTACATAGTGCATGATTATGAACAAATATTCATGTTTTTTTTTTTTTCTTTTAGTTAAGAATTTTCTAAGTGGGAGTGCATTTGTATTCAGCCCCTTACAGTGAATACTTTGTAGATCTACATTTCATTACCGCTCCAGGGGTAAACATATGTGTTTCTAACATTTTTCATGTTTAGATACTGAAATCTTTTTGTCCCCTACTCTTTACAAAACAGCTCAACCTCAGTCAGACTGGATGGAAAGAAGTTGTGAGCATTGATTATCAGGTTTTTCCACAGATTCCATATTAAGTCTGGACTTTGACTGGGCCATTCTAACACATTATGTATCCTTTAATCTAAGCTATTCCACTGTAGTTCTGACTATAAGTTTAGTATAAGTATTGTATACAGGAAAGAAAGTGAACCCTCACCTTAGTCTCATGTTTTTGCAGCCTCTAACATGTTTTTGGGGATTTTTGACAAGCACTGCTTAAGGTTTTCTATGACTTTATTCCTGACCTATCTCGTATGTTCCTTATATTTCATAATATTATATCTTGTGTTGGTGTAAAGCAGGCTGCATAAAAACACACAACACATTCTTAAGATTTTGATTTGAGGGATAAAAAAGGTTAAAACATAAGTATTATTTCATGTGCTACTTTTTTGCTCTATCATTAAATTGATTGAAAGTTACTGTTTTAATGTTATCAAATGTGATAAAGTGTTATAATGAATATTTGATACTACGGTTTTCAAAAATAAAAAATTAAGTACAGGTGTCTGCTAACAATAGCATAACATGAAAAGAACCTATAAAGAAAGTAGAAAATAGTCTTTTGCTCTTACATGAGGTTCAGTTTTACTGTTATGATCATTTGATGAAAATAATATCTGCTGTTTCAGGTATTAGTTGCAGCTTTTGATGTTTTATACCAAAAGCAAACCCTTTGATCTTTCTGCAAATACATTTCTTAGAAAAATTCAGAAAAAAGATGATTTTGCTAAACTGAATCTGCAGCTGACGCACTCACAGTTTCAAAACTGAAGGCCATGCTGCTTAATAACATCAGTTACCAAGTAATGTTTCATACCTGTTTAAAGCCAGATTCCTGTGCTCATTTTCACTTTTTTTTTTTTTTTATTGCTTTGCTTACTTTGGTAACCCAATTTCCTCTTTACCACCTTCTATAAATTTCTGAGCTCATTCTACTTTTTTTTCAAAGAATCTGAAAAGGTTTGATGGCTGTGGGTGCTTATGCACATCACGGTATGAGGCCACACTAAGCAAGAGTGGAAGTGCTGATTTTACAGATGTTTTCAAGTAAAAGCAACACCACTCACTTTATTCAGTCTGTGAGGTTTTGAATGGCCCTCATCTTATGTGAAAACACTAGTTTGTCACAATTCTTAAGGAAAATGTTACAGCTTCCATTTCCTGATTAATTAAAAGTTTGAGCTTTTGTTGGAACCATGATATTACTATGATAATCTTCTCTCTCTGGACAAACGTTGGATAGAGCAAGGAATAAATTACACAAAAATAGCTCTGGACTCACTTAACACTAAAATAATATAACATTAATGGAAACTTAAGGGTTTTCAACCCTCCAGGCGCGATGCTCGTTTTCAAATATGAATGAGTGGATATGAGGGTTTAAGGGGGTGTCTGCAAATTTCATCAGCCGACACTCTAGATGACTTTGAGGTCAGTCCGAATGGAAAAGTTGCTCTTTAATTAAAATGCAGAAAGCAGACTATTTGAAATGTATCCTCTATGACCTATTAAATATAATCAAAGCAGTAGTGTGAGGGGTGTCTGCAGCGTTTTGAAGGTTGTCGGAATCAAATTAAAGTTAAAATCTAAACCCGGATCTTAGAGTTATATTTAATTTTGTGCGTACATTTTTTCCCCTTTTTGATGACAAGGCTTTAATTTTATCAAGTGAAACCTTACTATGGAGGGCATACTTCAACTAAAACAAAATAAAAAAGATTTACAACAACACTGCTAACAGGTTTGTTGGTTTTCCATTACCTTTGTCTTGCTTTCAGTTTATCTCGCCACTTTTATATGTAAGCTACTTTCACTCTTGCTCGCTCTCCTTCGTCAACTCTCCTTCCGCTTTCTTTCCAACTGACTCTGTCCCTGCTGCCCCCTCAGAAGATCAGGTCGACTACACTGTTCCCCGGCGGAACGGCGTGTTCCAGCATTCTACCTCTCTATCGCTCTTGTTAACATCGACAGCAACAGCATCAACACACACTTGGGATGTCATAAACAAGTTGCACAAACATTCCCTGAGGACACCCAGTTTGCACTTGGTGCTCAGTGACCTGGCGAGAGATAAGGAGGTGATGGAGAGAGACTGCGGTGGGTTGCTGAACTTTCGGTGAATTCCTGTGGCAGTGATGTTGAGAAGGTCAGAAAGAGGTGAGGCGTAGGCTGTACGAGAGTGTCCACATAAGCTTTTTAACTTGAGACTGATTTGAATCGGAATTAGCTTGGTCAGTTCATCGCTCTTGGGATTAAGGCTCAGTGAGGGTTTGTATGTAACTTTTATAAAGGATATGTCTTTACATATTTGTTGAAACTGCAGTTATGTTGTGACAGTGAGCTTTGAGACAGAGAACCTGTGAAAAGATCGAGTTCCTCCGCCTCCTCCCTGAGCTACTATTGCTGTCTGAAGAAATGCAACGCTCCCGACCAAAAGCAATCAATCCGAGCCAGGAGGAAGGGCTTAGCACTGTCAATCAAACTCATTTAGTCCCTGCTAAGTGTGCTAATGGTGGAGAAACAATTTACTGTTTCAAGAAAGTTGTTTATCTGCAGTCATCTGTGGCCATTCTAGCTAGACTGAGCATTAACAACAGGCTATGCTAGCTATAGCATAGCACAAAGCAAAGGGTGTGGGATTATCTGTCTCATACCAAACCGTCATGACAGAGTGCAGTTTCAACAAATATCTAAAGAGAAACATTTTTTTATAAACGTTGCATATGTCAGCTATAAAGTTCTGGAGAATTTTGGGTAACTTGAGCAAAATTATTTGATATTCTGCACTTATAGATTTGTGTGGGCAAATAATGTAGTTTGCTTACACCGTAAATCTGACTGACAGACATTTACATCTCAGGAGGTGGGAAAACACACAGCTGATTAACCATCTTTGCTTTGCCAATTACAGGCTTTTGTTGTTGGTTTTGGCCGATAAGCTGTGTGTTTGCAGGGAACACGCAGCTACTTAACATTGCAACCACAACATTTGAAGAATGTTCCTCTTTCTGGAACATTTCTTCTAAATGTAGAAGAAATATTCCATCAAAGCAGTAGTGTGAGGGGTGTCTGCAGCGTTTTGAAGGTTGTCGGAATCAATTTCTTCTACATTTCTTCTAAATGTAGAAGAAATATTCCAGAAAGAGAGTGTGGAACATTTGGGACACTGTTCTGTCCCCAGTGGAGTTCATGTACAATGTCCAGATGGATTCTGTAGAGAGCATCAGGACATAAGGATAATTAGAAATGTTCAAGCGAACAAAATACAGTCCTTACTTTAAAGACGACAAGACCTACCAGGAAGATACCAGTGAAAAGAAGTGCCACACTGGCTAACTGCAAATAACACCTAAAATAAAATAATTATTTACGTCAAGCAATCTAAAAACTGGAAATAAATATCATCTAGTATTTAGTCTTGGTTTAGTTGTATTAAATTTCAGGGCTCACAGACGACTCCATGACAAAGGCTCACAAGCTCACAGCTTGAACTGAACTGGATAAATTAACTGGATTCAAATACGGTGGATTAGACTAAATTATAAAGAAATGATTAGGAGTCTTTGTTTGCTGTGAACTGGATCTCTAATATAAATAAACTTTTTTAAATTTAATGGAAATTAATTGAACTTAGAGTGAAGTTGAGCTAAAAACTAAACACAATTGAAAATAGATCAAATGAACTGTGAACTCTCAGTGTAAAGTAAATAAATATAATTGAATTAAACGTTTAATTGACTCGCTGGAAAGAATTTAACTGAACTGAAATGAATTGAATTAAAGTGACAATGTGGCAGAACAGCTTCCAATTTATTTCCCTAAGAAAACAAACCCTGTCTAATTTCAAGCCACGTGCCCTTATCGATGCGACAACCTTATGACCTGGAATAAATGCAAGCTGACAGGAGTTTCATTTCAAAATTTGTCACAGACTTTTCCAAAAATAAAAAAATAGAACAAACCAGTTCAATAGAAAGCCTTGAATCTATTTAAAATTCAAAGCCACTGATCGCATTCTTATGCCGAGTCCAACATGTTGCTGTTTAAATGCGGTCTCTGCTTTGTACATAACAAACAAAACAACTGTGACCACAGTGGTTGCCCTACAGTACACTCTTCCTAATGAAAACCTTTCCTGCGTCGTATCCAAGGAAAACATTTCACCACTTCAGACTTTTGAGAACCCACCCAGATGATTATATCTCCACCTTTTTGAATCAGCTCCAAAACACAAGAAATCGAAACATTCTTCTTTGTGGATTGAATGACCTCTGGCTCGCTCTTTACACAAATTGGAGGGAGAGGATTCCAAGAGCTCTTTTATTATGTATATTTATGTAAATGCTATGTGAGTTTATTCAGCGAGGTCTCTCTCACTCCTCCTCTCATTGGCCCTGATTAGTGTTCAACCCAGAGGTATGTGCCTGGACAGCAGCAGAGGATAGGGCTTTGCAGTCGTGATTGGTCTAATGAAAACCTACAGAGGAGGGAAGAGCACAGATGATTCATTGTTCTGCAGGAATCTTTTTCAGATTTTAAATAAGGCTTTATTAAGCCAACTTTCTATTGAACTGGGTCAAAACTGACCCATTACCATGTTTACTTGTAGAAAGAAATACCCTAAAACTATCTTTTTTCCGGCTTGAAATTTTATGACTTTTCCTAAATTGACTCCATTGTTAGAAAAAGTGATACTTTGTTTTTATTTATATTTCCATGTGGACTGTACACCACTAGGGTACAAGGATTGTCTTATGGGTCATTTTTGACCCGTGCATTATAAAAGCATTTAAGCACCAGAAAAAAAAGTTCAAAGGCCACACACAAACTCTCTCTAATACACCCCTACACACCACCACCCCACACACACCTGCAATTTATAAATGTATGATGAAACATGCATTTTGCATGTTTCATCATGCAAAATAGATTTTGGATTTAAAATTCAATTAATTTGCTTTATTTTGGGGCTTTGGTTATGGCGGGTCATTTTTGACCCATAGGACAAGGGGAGAAAGGGTTAAAATATTCTTTGTAACAGCAAATAAGCTGAAGATGTCTTCTTATAAAATGCGCATCCCGGTTCGGCCCCAGCGGCTCTCCTACCCCACATGATAACAATCTCATCTTCTCCTCTCATGTCCCTCACCTATTCAGTGTTCTAGTTAGTCATTTCTCCTCCTCCTTCATTTCCTCGTCTTTTAACTTTCTCCACCTTTCCTTCCCTCGCCTGCAGAAACCCTCTGCCCTCCTCTCTCTTCCTCGTCCACCGTGTGTTTCACTCTGTCTACACCCCCACGCCCTCCACCTCCCTTTCCACATACAGGAGATTAAAATATGAGGAAACAATCAAGCTCAGGCTCATTAGCATGTGAACAGAGGGAGGGAAGAAGACGGGCTACTGCAGACATGACAACGGAGCCCTGGAAATCCACCGCAGAGCTTTTTTTTTTTTTCATTCTTTCTTTTTAATCCCAGGAATGACTTTTTACCGTATTTTGTTGAATGAGAAGGAACAATCCTCCGGCAGTCCTTTCAGGCAGCCAAATTACCATGAGAATAAGAGGGCGCAAGGAAGAGAGAGAATGCTTATATAGCGGCTGGTGAAAGAATGGAGACTATAGACAGAATAATGTCTTTCCAAGGCAACAATGAGAAGCTAAAAAGATAGGATTTAGTGTGTGTATCTGTCCTGTGAATGCGCTGGCTCGGATGTGTAATGAGAAACCGAACAACAGCAAGTGACGTGTTTGAGTTTGTCTGTGGTTATATCTGGGGGTTGAGGAATGTTCTAATCAGCGAATCAATTAGAATGATTGCACTGCACAAGCAGAGCAACATTACATGCATTATTTGAGGAAATCCTTTGCGAAAATCCTAGCAGGAAGTGCTGGTGAAAAAAGTGTCACATTACAAAATATACAGGAGAGTCCTCAGCTCTTTAACAACAAAAAAAAGTGTTCACATGGACACAAATGATCAGCCTCCTCACACCAGGCCTACTACAAATAAAAGCATGTCTCTCACGTGTGTGAACTTTCAAACATGAACCACAGCAAATGTTCAGTGGAACTCAGTGAGGTTAAAACTGAGCGCTCTACATAAAATATTTGTCGGATTCTCCCATTTTAAAGGGTTAAACGTGTTGGTGGCAGATAATATGACTCAGTTATTTTTTATTCAGAGAGTGGGTGCTGCTCCAGTCAACCACTTATTTGCTGTTATTTATCACCACCAGTGAAGATAGTGGCTAAGGTCACACGATGCATTTTCCAAGAAACTACACAAAACCGAGAAGTGGTTTCCAGCTTAGGAAGAAGATTCAGTGCATATAGAAAATACCAAAAAATATATCCATTGCCTCTTTAAGACTAACGTGAACTGAACAAAACTAGAGGTCATGGACAATTTATGCAAAGTGAAGTAAAAATAACTAAATGCAATGATACAATTGTTGTGGTTTCAAGCAGGCATGAGCAAAGTAGGTTTCAATGTCCTAATTTTTCAAAATGTCTGTAAAAACAAAAGCTTAAAAGTTCATAATTTTGGAGCTCATTTTCAAAGTGCAAGTAAAAATATAAATCTTTCTCCTACACCATCTTGTCCTTAAAGGGTTATATAGTGGAGGTGTGTGATACTGCATATTTTGGTTTCGATCCGTTACCAACTTAATACAAGGCCCGTATCGCTGATTCCAATACTGATACCGATACTTTTTATTTCAGTCTGATATGTCCTCAAATTTCTGACCTTTAGGTGTTTGTGCTGCACAAGCAGAGCATAAACATTGAATTATTTGAACTTCAGACAGAAACTGGACGAATATATAGGCGTCTACAAAAACCTTAAGAAAACATGATTTGTGAGTATTTTTCTTAAATAAACAAAGTGCAAAAAATTAGCTTTTAAGAGCAAATCAAAAAAATTTTTTTAAGGCAGAGTTGAGAAACTAAGCAATTTTCAAGAGGGAATCTGAAACTAAAGTATCGATCTTACCATCTTTGTATCAATCCAATACTGATTATATTGATACTGGTATAGATTTTATCAATATTTTGGGTCGATCCGCCAATCTCTATTGCATGGAGGCCGATGAGTATCTCCAGCATTTATTGGCTCACATTGTCTGGAGTTCAAGGTATACAGCAGTACTAATATTTTTTTTATCATTTTCATTTCCCACTTGCAAAAAGGTGGCATAACATAATGTAAGACACTCTTCTCTCCAAATTCCTTTGTTTTGCTATGGTGAAAAAGATTTGGCTAAAGTTGGTGAAATTTTTGCCAAATTTAAAAATGATCTGTTACATGTATAAAATAAATTATGTCAAGTGGTGATTTAAGGTTTGTAACTTTTGAGCTACAAGCTGCATTACAGCCTTTAGTGCTCTGGTGGGCTCTTAATATTTATGCAAATCACATACATTTCAAGATTGGGATTTCAATAATTACAAATACACATTCATCTCTCATCAGTAGCAGGAAGTGTGTGTAGGCACTCACTAATGGGAACCAACTGAGCTGTTCTGTACACAAACTCAAGGTTGCTGTATTCTTCTCCACATGCAGTTAATGGGACCCATCTAAAAAGCTCATAAACAAGAAGTCTTGTTAAAGATCACCTTACACATGCAGTCGAACAGAATGTGAAACATCGAGGTGTGATGCGGTGCACAGATTACCCTTCACACACGGTTCTTCTAGGCACTGCGGGGGTTTTACGGTAATTTCAAAGTGTGTGTTTCAGGGTCGCACCACAGAATCTATACTGCTGTCATTAATTTCAGTTCGATATGTCTCTCCTCTTCAGACTGACCAGGTCTGATTTAAACACTGTTATCTTTGCCTTCCTTGCTCTAAGGGTCGCTGTCTAGTCATTATTTCTCTGCCGCCTTCCTTGACTCCTTTCCCTTTTCTCTTTCTCTCTCTCTCAGCTGTAATTAAATTCCTTCATCAAACCTGAGAGGGGCAAAATATTCAGAGAATGAAAGACGAAAAGGGAGGGGTAGAAGGTGTGAGGGTAAGTGGAAAGGAGGGAGGGAGGAAGAGATCAGAGTGCAGGAACATATTGAGTGGAATCCAAGACTGTTCACTGAGATCAGATGATGACCTGAGGATATCTGAAGGGAAAATCTGTAAAGAGTATCTGAACAATATATATATATATATA
>CAEGAG010234623.1:0-76734 GCA_903067065.1 Brachyrhaphis terrabensis | reverse complement strand
AGCTCTTAATGGGGTGGCTGACGAGCTCCAACACATTGCACCTGTAGCAGGCAGGTAGAGCTGAAACACAAAGAGAGAGCTCTCTCATGAAGAGAGCCACTAGAGGTGAGTGACCGTAACAGTCGCTCCGGAGTATAAGTTGCACCCCCGGCCAAACTATGAAAGAAACTGCGACTTACAGTCCGGAAAATATGGTAATCAGATGGATTTATTTTGTTGATCTCTGCAAAGGAGTTGAGTAAAAGGTTGAGTCCCTTGGTTTATTGGACACTCTACAGTCCAGCCGTTAAATATGCCAAGTAAATTTGAGGATTGTACTGTCTCTAAAGACACTACAGTGGAATGGATTCCAGGTGTAGCAAGTGAACTGGAGTCGGGGGGATTGGATGATCTGTCAAATCAAGAAGAAACTTAAATTTATCTTTCAATGCAACGATTAAATTCTTCCCTGTCATCATTAAATTTAGCCTGTGACAAAAGGAGATTTTGGGCACAAGAAACAGGAATGAAATTTCTTCTATGGGTTTTGGCCTTTGGCAATCTAGGGGAGCTTGAATTGGAGAAATCAGGTCAGGCGGCTTGGTATTGAACATCTCGGCCTTCTGTTTTTTGCCCAGTAGATTTTTCTCTAGTTTATTACACTAATAGAAAACCCTGGGGGAGTCCCAGAACCATGCTGAAGGGGTTTATATCCTCTTTCTGCTGAGATTGCCTCAGGTCCTCCTCCACCTCTGGCCTCCATGGTCTGAGTCTAAATAGCCAAATCAAAATGGAAGAAAAGTTGCTTGGATAAAATTAATGGCGATAAAAAAATAAAAAAAACTGGAGCATTTTCAGTTCTCTGAAACAGCAAATTAACTATTGTGTATTTTTTATTTTGTTAAAAACACTTGCTACGATTCTAAGCTGATACCATGTTCTTTTGTGTGTAAAGAGAAGTCAGTTTTGTGAACCATTACACTGAGTACAAGTCTGTTATTCTAAACAAATGTGCTCCGTGTGACAACAGATCCATTCAGGTTGATAGAACTGCTTTGTTTTATAGTGGAACATTACTTTTGGACAGCTTTAGTACTCTGTATTCTGTATTCTTATTCATTCTGGCATTCTTCACTAGGGACATGGATTTTAATGCACTCTACCTCCAAATACCATTAAACAATGTTTTCAAAAACATTAATGACTTAAGTTTTACCATAAAATTCCACATAAATGGCTACGAGCAGCCATTTTTGTAAAAATATGCAACTAATTTTCATTTTCTTTAATAGTTTTAATTAAATCCTCCATTTTGATATGAACGTAATTCTCAGAAGTTGATATTTTATAACCAAGCAAGAAGTTCAAAAGAGTAATTCCCACAAACTTGTTAAATCTGTAAATTGTCTTTCTTAATACACTTAAGAAGATATATACGACTCATTTTGTGCTTCTGTGTGTATTATTAGTTATTTTATTCCATTTAAAATGTAAGTGGAAATATATGTAGCATTTAAACTATTTTACAAGTAATTTCCTTTCTATGAATTTTTCAACATCTTGTTGCAAGTGTAGCAGGAGCAGCATGTCCAGGAGAAGCCTCCTCACGTGCACAGCGCAGGTGATGCGGTTGATTCTTTTATCTGATGCTAAAGGACATTTTGTGATAACCTTGGTATCAAGACGGAAGGGCTGCCATCTGGAAAATGCGTGGCTGCTTGTGTGTTAGATCAGATACTAATTAAAAGTCAATTAGCCTGCAGACCAGTTGGTGACTGGCCTCTCCAAACATAAGGAGGGCTGGGAAAATAAGAATGTCCCCAAGCTCGTTATTTACAGTGGCACTGTCCTTACCCGTTGTATTTATTGTGAGCTCCAACTGTCTGTTCTCCTGCATCTGCCACTGTTTACTGAACTTCGCAAAAGTCTAAAGCAATGTTAAAGTTCTTTGTCAAGGTAGAGATAACTCTGATAACTGTTCAGTTATTTAAGAATAAGCATTTGCTTTTACAAATGAGTCCTACTCTAATAAAATCACTGCTCTATACACTCACCAGGTTCTTCATGAGGTAGAAGTTGGAGATGTCAAGGTAGCCTTGGCAACCTCACCAGACATTTTGCTTCATATTACACTATACTCATAAAGGTTGAACATGGTCAGTAACAACAATCAGGTTTGTTGTGGAGTTTAAAGGGTCCTCAGTTTGTACTAATTTGCTCAAATTAGTTTCTGAAGTACTGAGACTGGTCCACTGGAACAAGCAGCAGTTCCAAATTCAAATTGACTTAAATGCCCCTCTTTCCCTATTTCCTGCAAGTCATTTTCACCATATCTAGATGCATAAATGCATTATATGGCTGCAATCTGATTGGTTTATTCCCTACTTGTGTTAAAGAAAATTAAACATGTATGTTTAATTTTAATTTTAAAGTTGTATTTGATGTGAAATAATAGATTTTGTGCACCATGTGGGCTACATTATTAATGTTACCACATTAATAACATTAATGTGATGTTATTACATTAATGCTAATTAATGAATGCTACCTTGTAACAGAGAATGCTACATGATAGCATTTTGTTACCTTGTGTTATCTACTCTATTACATGACTTATAGAGTAGATAATTACTAAATTAGTAGAACATTTAGTATCTGCACAGAAACCATGCTCTCCAGAGCAATAATCAGACACTTTGTATTCTCAGTTGAAATTATTTTTTTAGCCTGTTTGTCTTTTTTTTTTTACCCATTCTAAGAATAAGAATAACGCAAAATTTCAGAAGAAGCAGTACAGCTGAATGTCATCTCCATAAAAGTGATAAAGCATGTTATGAAATGTATCAACATTTTGTCCAAATGTGTTAATACACACCCAAAAAACAAAGTGTGCATAAAACATAAACATGAGGAACTATTGACAGAAAAACACACCTCAAAAGTGAACAGTGAAGTTTGGCTCCTTGGAAGAAGAATATGAAGAAATGAGTGATGACTCGAGACATTTGCACAGTAATGTTCATTCCTCTTTCATCACTTAACTTTGGTGCATTTTTTCTGTGCTAGACGTTAGACAAGCTGTAGAAGAGATTTTCCTGCTGCCACTTTAAAAGATTTCAAGAAACTCTTACTCCTTGGCAAGAAAAATGAAGAAATGGGGCAGTCAATGACCTCTGTACAGTAGCATAAGTAAGTTAAGGATCTACAAATGATCAGAGTATCCACTCTGTTGGTTATATTGTTTATTTTCTGTCATAAAATTCACTCGCTCCCTTCCCGATGAGTTAAGAATTTAAATTGTTGATGAAATAGCAAGAAAAATGTTGTGCACTCCATCTAGGTCCTCAGCACCATTCAGAGTAACTTCTATCTAATACTGCGATTGATTTTTTTTCAGCATAAGTAATTATGGGCTGCTGCACTGACAGCTGTCAGGAGACTGTTTGTAAATCCTGTGGCTGAATTATCGTCTCCTTTGAATGTCTGGGACCAAGTGTTAGAGGAATGCATTTACATCAAGGCAAGTTGGACAGTTAAAGATTGATTAAAAATAAACAGAGGCACATAGACTGCCAAACCTACAAGAAAAAAGTTATGCCAAAATGCTGAAATTAAATGCCAAAAGTACAAAAAATGTAAAAATCCAAGAAATATTATTAAATAAGTGAAGTCTAAGAAAAAAATTAGAAAAGATATGAAGCCCAGAAATGAGAGAATAAGCAGCTGTAAAAGAATCCCTTTAGACAGTCAAATCTAAAAATCTAAAACACAGATTTAGATTGTGACTCTTCCACCAAGTCATCATGCGAGGAGACACTTGAAACTTTTTCTCACAGATGATTCAACTTACAGGAGAAATGAATGGCTTTCAATCAATCATCAATCATCAATCATTATTCCAGACACAATAATGTGCTATGACAAATGATAAAACTGCAACTTTTACTTAATGCTGTCACATATGAGAAGATCGTAACAGATTTAAAAGTTTTCCTCCATTATGTTAAACACATTCTATTTATAAAACATAACATAAACAGGCAAGGTGAATATGTGGTGCATATTTCCACTCACAACTGCACTGACTAATAAACAGAAAGGCAAACCATAAATGAGCAGCAAATGCTTCCTGCTGAAATGAGACCCAGTTTTTCCTCTGCTCACTGTTCTACATGACACTCTGTATTTGTAATTGGTTCATTTTGGCTGCTCTTATGAGTGTTAGTCGTCTTGTAAGCTGTCACAGAAATAGTTTTATTGGCTGATAAGTGCACCTGCTGTAATTTATTGTGTCCCCACAGGGCTTGTTGGCTGAGAAATAAACACGCCTGTTGTGGAGGTGACACACTAATAAAAGACTCTGTAGAGTTGTCTGAAATTATGCTGAGACTTTGGTGTTGTCATGCTATTTTTGGTTGGTGTAATATTTGGATTTACTGCATTTTGTAGCTGAATACTAGCCAATAATAACCAGCTTGTTAAGATAACATCCATAATCCGATTAAAGATACCATGAGGATTGTTTCCTTATTATCCTTCAAATGCACCAGAACAGCATATTATCATATGTGCTTAATAGATCACTTCATTATGAGGCCTACTTTGTTCTACCACCTCCTCAAAATGATTTATCTTAAACAAATTAAGATTACTTTACGTCTGCAAGATCTGCATTTGTAATATTTGTCTAAAAGTTTAAAAGTTGTCAGAAACCATCTCATACAGAAGGCTCTGAAACCTACACCAGAATAATCTTTAACAACCAGGTCTTATGATTCAATTCATATTAATGTGCAGTTATAGAAGTAGACATTGTCATTATTTTGTATAGCTTGAATATAATATTTAATCACAAAACAGCATAGAAAAGGTTTATTTTATAACTCATATCTCTAACACCAGTAAGCAGGAGCTGGTGTGGTAAAACTTGAAGATGTCTCTCCACTTTAACACACCTGAATCAAAAAAATTGCAATTAGCAGGTATGTGAAGTACCTCCGTTTGATTCGGGTGTGTTTGACCAAGGTCACACCTAAAATTTTCAGGACACTATTCTTTTAAGTTCAGGATAAGCTGACAACTGAAATGACTATCAGCTCATAATTTCACATAACTTTACAATAGACTGCTAGCAAATTACAGAGAAGCTATTTTAGCTCATTGTTAGCAGGTACACTGTGTCTCTAAGACTGGAGTAGATGTACCAATCAGTATGAAATTTTCTGTCTGTGACTGATAAAAATGACCAAAACTGCAACACAAAGATGCAGAAAGACCATCGGTTAACAATGCCGTCTTTATGCTAATAAAAAAAGCTGAATTTTCTTTTTATGAGAATAAAGATACATTGAAAAGTTTGTAAGTCAAAAAACACACACACAATAGACCAATCTTAAAATTAAAGTCTGGCTTGTGCAACCTGTTAGGAAGACTTCTATGTGGAAAACTAAGCATCCAAGATACCCCAAGAGTTCATTGTTCCTTGCTACCCGTCTTTGAAATTGAACGCGAGGTTGATAGTGAAGTTTCTCATGGTGATAACTGGATAAACTGAAGGACACTCCCCAACTGGTTACAAGCAGAGAGAGTGAAAAGTGGATCACCACCACTTATCACGTCAGGATTTCACTTCAGCTCCACCTCCCACAGGTCTGGGTCAGCTGAGATGAACAATTCACAGCACATCCTTTTCTTATGTTATCACAGCAGAGCCTCTAAAAAGGCTTTCAGGGCCCCTACCGTCCTGATTCGGCTCCATGGGACACACCAGCTGCCCTCCTCATGCAGAAATGCCTCATCAAGCACTCTCCCTGTGGGTGTCCGCCGCTAAGTGCGAAAGTGACTGCGAGCTGACGACATAGCTGCCGGCAAATACCTCTACCTGCCTTTTTCTTTATTAATGATGCTCAGCCCAAGACTCTGAACAGGGTGCTAGAAAAGAACAAGGTGTTTCCAAGTAGGTATACAATTTATATGAATTATTAACACTTACTGTAATATTCATTATTTTTATTTTTCCCTGTGTTATTTACAGACTGTGAGGAGCTAAATATTTGAACACAAATGACAAGACATATTAACGCTACGCTTGTGGAACAGTGAAAGGCTTAGATTAGCCCACAGAATATGTAGAAAAAAACACATCAGAATCTGGGAGATTGCATTTTGTATTCCACACACACATTTGTCTTCATCAAAGGTCAGAAAAGGCTTTCATGTGTTTTTCTAAAAGGCCATGGACAAACATGTTTGGTCTTGTTGGCTTAATCAAATTACAGAAAATCCCAGTGAACCTTAAAATAAAGCTAATTGGACAAGTTATTTCAGAGTGTTTTTGTGCTGCCAAACAGTCCTGCTTAAAAAACAACAAGTTCACGTTCTTTACTTTTTGAAAACAGACCGGAGAGGGAAGGTAGTCTCATCTTTTCTTCAGTCTTATCATTATAGTCATGTCAACATATCATTTCTGACAACGCCCACATTTGGTTCCTTTCACTGCCAATCAGGTAATTGGGGTTAGCTCTGAGCCAGCTTCACAGAGATAAAATGATTAATGTAAAACAGAGTGCTGCCACAGCGGAGTTTTGCTTCCTAAATGAGGGCCATTTTAATGAATGATGTTAAGACTCTGAGATTAAGACTGAAAAATGAACCAAGAAATTAGATAAAATACGAGGAATAAATAATGAGCTGACCTTATCTGTAAAACCTGCTGAAGATTTGGCAAATTAACTGAATACTGGCTTGACTCGAGACAGTTTGAATATAATCAATTCCCTGATCCTATCTGCTTATTGAAGTGTCTACATAATGAATGAAAGCCAACTTTGTCTCAGCCAGAATCTTGTTTTTATGCTGCTTTTCATTTTTCACGTCAGGAGTCTCTTTTTTTCCAGTGACGTCTCAGACAAGCAACACTTTGTTACCGCACTTCTTAAATCCACACGCAGCGCTTAACATTCCCACATAACCCACAGCCCACACAGCTGCTTGTGGCTCTTAAATTTTATTCCTAATGTGAGCAGGCAACCAAATTTGTGCTCCATACAGTGTCTGTGTCAGTGGTGGGAGGATCATTAATCATTTTTCTTCTCCAGTAAAGATCATTATTCCTCACACTGAGCGTGTGCTGCTCCCACATACAGGAGGCAACAATCTATGTGTCAATGGCAGCCTGTAGCTGGCAGGTTATGTTTTTATTTTTATATTTATTTAGCTATTATTCCCTCCCGTAGAAACAGATATTGTTAAATGTTACCAGCAGCCATTTTTCTTGCTTTGCTCATGCTTTGCAGAAATGTAATGAATTCAGGTTGGAGGGAACCCGGTGGCACACCTGCTGGTGTTGATAAAGGCTCAGTGGAGGGCAGATATGTTACTTACCCTGCAAAGGCTGCACCAGCACCATGTATAAAGTAATGGCGACCATATGGTATTTAACCATGATATAACTGCAGAAAGCGATCCTGCTGTAAATGGCAGGAGAACTAATGAGTCATGAGCTGTTTTCTAAAGGGAGTAATTCAATTTATATTGGACCTCTTCCTCTTTTAAGCCATATAAATAATGATCCTTTTCTGGTACCACACTGAGATTTGACTTTATTCCAACCACTTGTCTGTGATTAAATTACTTTCGAAAGTTGTTTTTGTTCTTGTTTTTAAAACGGAATATATTTGTTTTATAATATTAAATGAAGAAAAAAGTCAAACCTTTAGTGTACAATTTGCTATTAAGCATTTATTTTTTTTCTGTTTCCATTGGAATAAAAAGTACTGCCAGTGGGCACTGGGTGGCTCTGTTGGTAGACTGTGTGCATCATGTGCAGATGCTTAGTCCTTGATGCGTTTGTCCTGGTTTTGATTTTCAGTCTCAGACCATTTGCTTTATATCTTCTCCTTCCCTCTCCTATCAATTCTTTTGTTCAATAAAGGCCACTAGTCTAAAACAACTACTAACTCTGTCAAGGAAAAGGTAGTTATTTTAATAAAAAAAAATATTTCATGGTCAATACAGTTTTTGACTAAGCAACGTTTACATGTTTTAGTTTTTAACTGTTCTGTAAACAGAGAATGAAGTTGGCTGAAAACAGAAATGGTCAGACTCCAACAAAAAGCAAAAACAGATATTGCTCTAATAAGTAAATCTCTATTTTTCTAGGCTGTTTTTCTCTTTTTCCCCCCTTCTTTGACAGATTAGGGTTAAGCATTCTTTATGTTGCAAATACAGTGGATGCCCACTAATTTAAGGTTATCTTTTTATGGATTTTTTATGGAACTCAACTCAAAATTATTTGTTTTTTATTGGTTGATTGAAAACTGTTTATATGCTCAAAGGTTAAGTTAAAACGGTGCTTTAGACTGACAAACAAGCCCCATAGTACTGTTGAAATGTGATGTTGGAGTTTCAGCCCATTTTAGCTAGAGGCACAAATTAATATAACAGCTTCTTAAAGAAAGGCTTTGGGGGAGAAGGAAAGAAAAAACTAAACTAAACTTCAAATGCAAATTTTGTAATAACCCATAACCAATAAATAAAGTTGTACCTAAACCTTTCAAAAACTATTTCATGTGATTTTAAAAATTTTGTAGAAAATGTGCCAGAAATCTGAAAAAAGCACCAAAGCGTTGTCGATGTAAGGTCCAACGTGTGTATCCGTTTCAGACGTTTTCAATGGAAAAAAGTGTTGTTGTTTTTTTTTTTTAGATTAATACCTCAAAACTGGTGTAGCTCAAGCTTTTGCAAGGAAAATAAAAAAGTAATAGTTGTCCTTCAATTTTTATCAGTACCCACAGATTAAATATTTGAGCTTTTAGGATTTTAAAACAATTTTTTATTTCTTTTCAACCAAAAGTGTAATGCCACGGCATTTAGTTAGAAATGTGAGTTGTAAAAGCCAGTTACCTAATCATTGCAGTAGTACAGTGTAGATGGTAATGTAGACGGAAAGGGTGAATCTGTGGAACAGATGGACGTATACATGAACAGATGGACCTGCTCTCTCCACCTCTGAGCATTCACATGTTTTTTGGAGCAAAGCCTTCTGACTTTTTGCTGCAGTGGCGTGAGCTTGGCCATTAAGTCAAGTTTAGAAAGCATGGGGGAAAAAAAGCAGAATCAATATTTGTGTGTAGGTGACAGAGGATGGGGAGGTTTCTGAAATAATTCTGCTGTATGCCCTTGATTTTTAAGGAAGGTAATGTTGCGTGGTGACTGCTTTACTTAGGGAGGTGATGTGCAGAAGGTGAAAGAGATTCACCTCTTTAAGTTCTGCTTTTCATCAATGTTTTGATGTGAAAAACAAAATGTGTCTGCCACCTTTAGTTGTAGGAAGGCCAGGTGCCTATGATTGAAACCTTGACATTTGTTACTGTCTTCTGTGCTGAATGTGGAAAGTAAAGAGACACGACCTCTGTGTTGTTTTGTTTAGGTTGTATTTGGAGATTACAGAAAAAAGAAGAGGTAGCATATTGTCTTTTTTGTTCTCCAAGTGTTAATGGATAAAAACAGCAATCTCTGGTATTTTCCCTGGTATTCTGGCTTTACAGACAAAGACCTTGCTCTGATGTGGTGCTTTGAAAGGTCCAACCAGGAGATGGACATCCTTGTACTGTTTTGCTCTTTGGTACCTGATGTAGCGCTTCTTTTTCAGCCATTATGGTTGCAGCAGAGCCCAATAAATCACATGCTGGAATGGGCTTTAATACAGCTTTTTTCCACACTGCTGTGGGCAGATTGGGCCAGCTGTAGCAGCTTTAAACTCCTACATTTAATTATCTCTCTGGGTATGTCCTTCCAAAATCTGTGCTTTGCCAGAGTAGAGGCTGGACTGGTTGCACAACTCTATATCTGAACCTGGTAACTGAAGTAATTTACAGTAAATGACACAGACTGACTAAGACAACTGGGTTTTTGAAGAAAAGGCCAAAACAACACAGTATGAAGACTAAGGTGTACTTTCAACTACTCCATCTTACCACCATAAACATTTTAAACATTCTACTAAAAAGCTTGCTCTTTGTGTGAGCAGAGTACGAAGTTCAGGGTAACACACCGTATTCCCAAATTGACTTCTACTCCAAAGAGATGTTTGGAAAACTTCCAAAGGGTTGAGTCAGCTTGATCATTTGCCCAACCTGAGCTCCTCAGCTTTTCTTCACGGCAACGATGCAATGGAACCTCGTTTTAGCTGCTCATGTTGTCCATAGATGGTTCACAATGTTGAGAACTGTTTTTACTCAGCTCCTGTCTTCATTTTTGAAGATATACCCTTTTGCTCTTGACATCCTGTCTGACCCTGCTTGAATTTGCATTTTTACTCTAAACTTAGTATTATCTTTATTGTCAAATTCTCCGTTAGTTTGTGCAGCTTCACCTCTTGAAATGGATGGATTCACAACTCGAATCCACATTAGTTCCAGTATTATCAAAGACTAAACATGGCTCCAAGTTGTTTTAAATCTCAGTTACAAAATTAAGCATTCAGCTTTTGGCTTCTTCCTCTTCTGAGCAGTTATGTTTTCAGTTGCTTACCTGTGTACTGACTACAATTTATACCTTTGTAAATATGGTTGAAGGGTTAAATGAAATACTTTCTTTAGTTGCACTCAATTAAAATCTGAACTGTAAAGCTCTACCAAGAATAAATGGAGTACAACTGTGCATTCTCACAGCTAAGGATTCTGTTGTATGTTTGTAGTTTTTTGTCCATTCATTAAATTCCTGTAAGCGCTGTAGAGATTCCACCAACAGACCTCCTGATGTGCAAAGCACATAAAGGCTTTCCTGGACACAAATATTAGTTTAGCAGTTCTGCACAGAATGACTGAAAATCTCTTAATGGGATACTTTAAAGAGAGGCTCTTACTTCAAGTACTCTATTCTTATTTGTAAGTGGCTGGATCCTCGACACAGAGACATGCTCGCACACAAAATGCATCCAGACTGCTGGCAGTAATTTAATCAGCTTTCACGCGGCTGTGTCCCTCCGCCCACGCTCCCTGTCCCTGTGAATATTAAAAAACTATAGGAAATGTCTTCTTATATATTTGGCACATCTGCTCCCAGTGTTTTCTGCCGTGGCTGTTCTACCATTTCCCATCACTTTATCCAATTTCATGCCGCCGAACGAGACAACATAGACATTATCTTGGCTCTGACCACGAATTTACAGGAAGCTGAGGCTTTCTCAGTGAGGACTCCTGTAAGAGGGGCAGAAATGGAAGGAGATGTCCCACAATTCTGACATAATGGAAATGCAATATCAGCTGTATTCACTTCAGATGACGGCTCCCCAATTACACTTTAGCTGTCCATGCCACTTTTGTTCTCACAGATCCAGTAATATTATCCATACTGCTCTGGTAACTTACTACCATATGATTGATTCACTGAAAATCTCATTTTCCTCTTGCACAGTCTTTCACTTTAAGACACATTATTTAGCACATCTCACCAATGTGCAGAGTGCAGGGATTGCGACAGGCACTGACTTTCTTTGATCTGCCATTGATGTTAAACGTCTCTGTGAGATGATGAGAGCAGGATTCAACTCAAAGTTCACCACCAACCACATTGCTCTTTCCTTAACTTTACAGACTCAACCCTGTATCCTGTAGCTTTAGTGCCAAACATTTAGAGCAGAGTTCTGCAACCCCGGTCCTCAACTGCAAACTAGCATTTGCATATTAGCAAAGGGCAGTGAATTGTGTTGTAAAATAAAGAAGCAAGTTCATGCATGCAGATGTCTGTGGTGTCAAAAGGCCGAACAGCCACCCACCACCCTAAAAATAAAATAAATGCATTGACTAAAAGTATTAAAATTCTCTGTGATCTGTTTATTAATAACTTAAGGAACAACAGTGCAGTTTTTATCAAGATAGTCCAGCCAAGGCTCTTGAGACATGAGACCCCTGCAGCTCAAAGAGTTAAGAGATGTTGATGTGAGAGATCCTGATAAGTTTGGAATCACAACGCAGTGGAGTCCTGTCAGGACTTATGCTTAAGATTGTCAAGGATAATAAAACAGAGCGCTACAGATGAAAATGCTCACTAGCGTAACAAACTTCAGGGTTCATTTGATTCACTGTGCCAGAAATCATCACCACATAGTGGTTCCATATGTCAAGTGAGTCCGTTCTTCTATTTTCTTTACATTTTTGTAGACTAAAGTCCTGAACTGTTAATTCCATGTAACATCCCCGCTGTCAAAATAAGCCTTATTCTGGAGATTATACACAAAACTCTGGTAAAATATCGGATTTCCACCATTTTGAATGCCAGTCAATCATAAGTATGATTTTTCAAAACTCATGATGCTCTTTTATCTTTATTAAACTTACTGTGTGGATCTGTCTCAATGTATTAATTGACATAGCATTTTAATTCAGCCTTTTCTTCAAGTGTCAGTATTTCTGTGTGTGGAGACAAATTATGCAGATAACTGAGTATAAACTATTGATTTCCACCAGGTACAGACTGGAAGAATACCTCGAATTATTTCCAAATTGTAGAGAAAGAGGTTTAGGTTTGAAAAGATTAAGAAAGTTAAAAGTATCAGTACAGAGTGGGATGAAAAGAAATAAAAACATTGGAGAAGAAGGCAATTTCATTTGAGTAATTTAACAGATAATAAAGTTTAAAAGAGATGTGAAATAAATTTATCTTTCTAGAGGTGAAGACACTAGAAATATTCTTAATATTCCCTTTGAAATCAGAAATGATTGTGTCATCTTTTTGCTGCTCTTTGAACTACACATTCATGTTGTGGATTGTACCTTCTCATATCAAATTCAGTCTGCTGAGTTTAGGTCTGGTTATGGAGAGTCATTAAACCAGTAAGCCAAGTTTGGTTTTGTGGAAAAGTATTTTGTTTTGGTATCAGTAGCTGTTGATTTATAGCTGTTTTTAAATATGCTGGTACAATGGATGTTTGCAGATTGAAGCACAACCACAAGTTTCCTGATCATAATGTGTCATCTTTGGGGTTGAGACATGACAGAATGTGACTGACAGTACATACTGACAGTAAGATTATGTACATATAAAGACAGTATGGATTTACTGTTGCCATGGAGTTAAAAAGTTTCCAGAACGTCTGCTGTATATTTGATGAGCTCATTTCCCTGAGCATGTAGCTAGAAATCTGACTGAACCACTTAGATTTTCTGTTGAGCAGCAAAAATTCTCTGAGATGTCAGATGAACTCTGGAACAATAACTGAACTCTAGTGAATGTAAGGTGAAGCTAATTCAATCATTTTTAACCCTCGTCCCCAAAATCACCATAAACGCCTGAAAAGGTATACCCAAATTAAATCAGCTGCTTTTTTTGAACAATTTGGAGTACATGCAAAAGCTTGGTCTTTTTACGAAGGTGACAAGCTACATGTTCTATTTTTGCAGTCAAAAATTCTTTATCTTTAAGTAGTTTGTTGCTATTAATTGGTAACACAAAAGAAATTTAAACATTTTGCAGCAAAGGCGCACAGATTACGTGTGGTTACGCATGTAGCTGGTGGATTCATGCCAAAACAAATCCCAAGGTTCATTATATCCTTATATCCAGGACGCGTGTTGGCTACACATCGGTGGCTTTAGATTTACTTTCCAAGTTGACCAATCAGAAATATTCCATAAAGAATAGAGGCATGTCAAATTGAGCTCAATTTGACATGCTCAATTTGAGCTCAATTGTCCAGAAGATTTACAATAAGAGAATATCCAATATAATATTATTGGATATTATATCCAATAATATCTCTGGATATTATTGGCTCGGAAAAAGCCATTTCATAACATTATTGGTCGAATGCGGTCTCAATCAAAAGGGAGCCTCTAGGCTGCCCAATAAAAGCGTCATAATGGACACCGGCAGAGTTTAAACCCTTAACTCTCACTCCCAGAAAATACAATGGAAAAACGGCATGTGGGCGTTCCAGTGCGGGTTAAAGGGTTAAAGGAGAGAATACTACTTTTCAGCTCTGAGTCTGAAATAAATGTTAATGCAATCAAAAGGGACAGGATTAATGTGTTTCACTGAATTCTAATCATGTTGGACCTGAAGGAAAAATACGCCCAGTTTTCTGCCCCCTTATTGTTCAGGCCGGCCCTATATTCATGGTAATTCACTTGCTGATGAAGGAGTTATGAAGAAACGCAAACAAATCTCAGTTAAGATGCAAATTGGAGGGTTTGGCAAGCAGATGATTATTATTTTTGCCACTGTTGTGGCAATTATAACTTCACAGAATGGTTGGCGTTTAACATAATCCTCAATGTGCGAGGGAATCCTCCCACTCTTGGCATTTTATTCATTTAATATGATTGAAACAATTGGCCAACAATCTCCATCAGGAGAGATTTACCATTCCTTTTGCCAGCTTCTTTTCTGCCTGCCAGAAAGCTCCACAATCTAAACCTTCTCTTGTCTTTGTTGATTACTCTGAAGCAGAAATGTAGTTTGTTAAATTTTAGCTGGAAAAACAGAAGAATTTTTTTGTGATCACAAGTTAATTTCTGGTGTTGAAATGTCTATTGTCTCATTTTCATGGATCAACAGCTTTGCCTCACAGCAGATATTACATTTTTCTCTTTCAAGCTGCTGTCAGATCAGTGTATTCTAAGGTTATTGTCTGAGGTATTTTTTTTATTATTATTTTAAAGAGAAAAACGTATCTTTTTATAATCTTCCTTCAAAATAAACCAATTGTGTCCTCACCATTTCTTACATTGTGAGGATAAATATCACATGGTTAAGGAGAGAAATCAAGATTTCTATAGAAACTGTTTTTCTTAGTCTTTATGAATAATATTTTAGAAAGGAGAAAATACGTCAAATATTTGCCATATTTCACCAAAATGTCCAGAAGATTTACAATAAGAGAATTATTTATTGGATATGACGTAAAACTTCATACAATCTTACAGCCGCAAAATCTACAAGTCTTGAAAGTTCAAATAAATAAAAAAGATAAATCAATAGAGAAGTAGATTTAAAATGCTCTTTTCTAAAAAACTGTCTTCTCAGTTTTCAAACAGCAGTCCTTACACACATACACACTATAAACATGAACAACTTCTCACCAGAGTACTAGAAATATTAACAAAATACTGAAACTTTCAGTTGATACTTTAGTCAATTAACGTTCTAAGTATGCTAATAGCATTCAACTAAACTACTAAGTAACATTGAATAGAACAATAACAGCCAGCAAACTACAAGAAAATTAAGAATAAAACTAAAACTGACAAAAACTATTCAGGTATGTCACACTTAAGAGTAATGTTTAGTACCCATTGTTTTGAAAAATTTTAAATGAGGCAAATTAGCTTTGAAAGCTAAGAAAGAGCAATGGTTGCGAGGTATTCAAACAGCAGTTTAGAGCAGACAGGAAAATAAAAATACTATTTTGATTAAAAAAAAAGTTTCAATAATTATTTGCTACAATAAAAATTAATAGAATTGGTTCTTAGTTTTGTTGACGAGCCATCTGAGTGACTACAGTGACCAGAGTTTCAAGATGGCACCTAAAACAAATATGGCTGACAGCCGGGAAGCTTGATGAGATTAGCAGTTCAGCCAAAAACAAAGAAAATCCCGCTCCAAAAACAGGAAGCGTACTAAAGTGCAGAGCATTCTGGGTAAATATAACCAAAATAAAAGTGCATCTAGTGCTAGTGGGAGAACGGACTCTTCTGACAAAAGAGAAATCCTACAACTGCTTAAATCTGACTCCACTACACTCTAGTTTAGTGGAAAGTTGATCTCTGTGTTTTCTTCAGAGGTTTTGTATCTTTTCCTTCAGTGGTTCTTGATGCAGCGTCACTGGGAACAGGTTTTTAAACGGGTTTGGTTCTCTTGACACAGTGCAGTGTGAAAGCAAATCACATCAGCTGAAAATTTAACAAATGTTGCAAGTTTGGTCTCCAAACAAACCGAGTCTACTAGACTACTAGGAGTGAAAACACTAAGTCTGCTATTCGACTGAGGTGGAGTCGTTGGATAAACAGACAGCAGACTGTACTTTACTTGGATCCAAAGTCTCTTCGTAAATGCTGTCTTTTACTCAGCCATTGGGATCTCTCAATGCAGCATTTGGAGTTAAAGCTTAATGTTAGAGAAAACTTTAAAACATTATTTTCAGGCTTCAGGCCAAACTGCATGGTCCTGTAAAATCTGAAAAATTCCAAACATAAACTTTTACTAATGATGGTTCCACCTTTTTGTTGTGTGTTTTCCCAAACAGACGAAGAAAACAGCAGAACACGTTTCACTGTATCTTACTCACACTTTGCTTCCTTTGCATGAATTTATGAACATTTTCAGCTTCCTCCCTGCCAGGTATCTTATGTACTGCTGCCTTCACTTACAAAAAACAGCAGCTCCTGTTTCCGCACATGGAGGGAAGGCTATAAAAGAATCATTTGAAACAGCAAGCTTCCACATTGAAAGCCAGCAGAAATTCTTGTTTTTTGTGTTTGGTCAGTGCAGTCTGGTGACTACGAGCTTTTTAATCTTTATTAAATGGATTGTACAAAGGATGACCTTACCTTTGTATCTGAAGTTATGTTTTGAATGAAGACAACATCCAAAAAATGTTTCCTTCAACCCTGAAAGTACAAATAGAAATAAGGTTGACAGTTCTACATTTCTGTTCATATTATCTTAGCGTGAAAAACAGTGAAAAATATTTAAAAAATGTGACATTTCTCTTAAAATAAAACTACAAAAGTAATAATTTTTTTAGTTGCATTACTCTGGTAAATATTGAATTAAAGTACACGTGCCCTGACTAATTGTTTTGTAAAAGTTTAATTGTTTTCTGCCTTATAATGGCAGTAACCATGGAAACTAGACTTTCCTATTTGAAAACTATCTTCTCAGCCAGTCTAATTGTACTATAATGCACACTTGACTTTAATGATCTATTTCATGATGAATCTTGTTTTGTTAAACAGAATATGAAACCTGTAATGACAAAAATTACCAAAATGTTTATTGAGATAAATCAACAGAAAATGCGTGTTATTTCTAAGTGAACTGCTACAGCTCGAGTTCACTAGTTTCAAATTAAAAAGGAGGTGGCACTTCTACAGCAATCATTTTTATGCACTCCATAATTGCATTCATTTATTCATTGATTCAATCTGCCAGTCTGTATGAATCAAAGCCTAAAGCTGCTCATCTCAGCTCATGGAAATACCTCAGCACCACATCTGTATCTCCGTTAAATTAAAATGTCAAGAAAAAAATGTGTCCAAGAGCCACAAGGATTAGAGATGATGGTGTCACTTCAGAGGCAGTCAAGGTCTGTCAGTCTGCATGCAATATGTCTGCATGATGAAGCAAAACTGAGAAACTGAACTTAAACATAATTAACATGGTTAAAAAGACATTTTTCAAACCTTTACTCTTTCTTTAAAATACACCCTCCTAGATATATTATCATGCAGCAACACTGGTCATGTTCTGTTATTGCTGCACTTTATCTCAGGGGCTTAATGGATTTTAAACCTTCCCTTCTTAGAATATAAATCCCAAGCAGTGTTGTTTTATTTCAGAAACCAACCAAACCCTCCTTATAATATCTGGTAGAGAGGGGGTCACTGCATCCTGAGCATCCCACAGTTCACAAAAGCCCTGCTTCCTCACAACTGTTGACTGTCTGAAATCCTTAGCGGTGAATGTTATGAACTTTATTATCTCTGCCTTTTCTGCGTCAGGGGCATTTTCCTTAACATTTCTCCTCAAGCCCCTCTGGCTGTTTCTCTTCTGCCTCTGAGTGAAACGGTGTAATATGTTATGCTAAAAATGATTCCAGATTGGGTTTCCAATGCATTACATTTGGTGTGGCTTACAGCCAAGTCATTTTTTATGTTGCAGAGACAGCAGGATGTAATTTTTGCTCAGCCAGCCCCTCATGTTTCTGTCATGTGGTCACCAGAAACTGTCCAGGTGCTGCAATTACGTGCTTCTGAGTTCCAGATTTTGTGATTGGTATGAATTCAGTTTGGTAGGGTTTTGACGTTTTTATAAGATTTAGAATCGTCAATGTCCACATTTTGATGCATTAAAAAATCGGACCTGTACACACTTAGACAAGCACAGTGTATTTTTGTAAACGATTAAGAAAAAAGTCACGACAGGTTGCAGCGCTGCAGAAAATGATGTAGTAGGTATGCCGGGCCAATCGGTGGCGCTGTAACACTTCCAGAAAATGACACAAAAACATTGAACTCTTTATACCACACTTTTTCCTTCCACTCAACTTCCAATTGAAAAAAAAATATTCTATAAACAAGTTGCTTATTAAGTAATAACTTTTTGTGCTTTACCCTCTGTGTGGAGGTTGTCTCCTAGACAACAGTCAAGTCAGCAGTCTTCCCTTCAGCAGGGTAGACAGTGACTTGACAAACATTCTTCTGTTTTAACAACATTTTCTAAGAAATTTAAGTTTGGATTGATCCTAGCTGCAATCCAGATTTATTCATATTAACAGGAATACATTCTTGAAATTCATAACTATATCTTTATTGAATCTATATCATGAACATGGATAGCTACACACACTATAAAGCACATGTAAGTAAGGCTTTTGCAGCTACATTAGTTTTAAACCACATCATTTCTAAACCAATAGCAGGCCCAGTTGGATACTGGAGATAATTACGCTTTACTGCTGGTATTGATCTCATCAGGAAGCTTCAGGGTCTTATATGCATCAATGCCGTTTGCCTGAAGAACAATTGATCCGAGGGAAGGTCACAGACCATGAGAAATCCTTTACTTTGAACAATAAACTGCTTTGCAGGGGTCCTTGTGAATTTATCCCAAACGCTTTTGAAGCCACAGATAATCTGAGTGAAGTGTTAGCAGCCACGCCGAGCTGAAATCCACTCATGTCCCACTGTGAGGAAGAGACGACGCGCCATCTAGTCAGATAAGTTTGGTTTCCAGTAGGCGATGAGATGCTGCCATTAATCCCTCACCCCTGTCCCATTACTCAGCTCTCCATCAACCCTGGAACAGACAGGCAGATTGTGACAGGTGAGAAAGGAGCCCTGCTGGCCATCACTGGGAGGTGACGTATTTAAAAAAGAAAAAGAAGAAACGACTGGTTGTGTGTGTGAAGTGATTGATGAGAGCAGGGTGACAGCTTGTAGTCTATAGCTATATTTGAACACCACCACACACTGGTGTGATTGACACATGGGGGGAAGCAAAAGGGGGAATGAAACGGAACATGCCATTTAATCATTTAAAAGATTTCCACTCTTCCACCAGGAAAATGTGATTCAGGGGAAGTATAGAGTGGGTGAAATGTTCAGGGAGTACATGATCTTTGACCTGAAGTAACTTCCGTCATATTTGCTTTTTCTTAAGCATGTGAACCTGTAGAGTATATACTATAATGTAAAATATTATGAATGGTTGCAGAGCTTAGATATGAATATTGCACTTTATAAATCATTTTTTCTTCTTTCTGTACTGAAATCCCGTCTTAAAGGCTATTGAAGATAACTTGACAAAAGCTGCTGAATGCTGAATTCAGCAGCAGTGGGAATCTTTTAGGCAAAGCTTTTTAGGGCTAGATCTGACTTACAGCTTTAAATAATAGTTTTAGATTTTGAGAAGCAACATTGTTGGGGCTTTTTAGCCAAGTGGGAATGCACTGCACTGAAGCTCTTTTTTTTTTTTTTTAGAAATACGACACATATTAATAGCTACATCAATCTTTTAGGCCAATGGCATGAGGAAGTATAGACCAGGGACACATTAGCATTAATACTGCTCATGGCTTTATTTCAACCTGCCTGTCATTTCACACAAGATGGAGTGGCAAACAAGTCTTGTACAACACCACAAATAAACTTTGACTGCCTTTTTTATTTGCTCAGATGAAATGGCTCTAATTTAAGATGAACAGTTCTTTTTGTCCTCATCCTGTCCACCTTTATGATCTTGATGAGTCTAAATCTCAGATTGTGGTTTTCAGACATCAGACAGAAAATGAGAAAAAAAAAACAGCTGGTCCAAAGAAAATTAAAGACCTCTTTAAACAACTACTAAAAAGTCTTTCTACTTGCATGGCCAAAGTGTGGGGTGAGCGGAGATGTGGTGCAGCGTAAAGTGATTGGATAATTGTTGCATAGCTATCTTTAAATTACACTATTACGCAAAGATACTGCACCATATATTGTCTTTGTTGATCTAAACGGTGAAAGTAATCTAAGGCAGCTTTTTAAAAGAACTCCAGTTTATGCCGTTTTGAGATTTTTGGGTGTCTGAATATTTCTGATTGCGCCTGTTATAAGACTTGTCCTTCGAAGGGCAGCATTAGCATCGTGTTCCTGAAAAATGTTTGAGTTTATGCTGCTGTGTAGTTGCTTTTATAAAACGCTCAAATTAATACCATGATAATGTGCAGCCAAGTATGGCTGTACTTTAAAATACAAAACAATTAAATGAAAACTTGAAAAGTGAAGTTTGCTTGGTTTCCTTAGATAAAAGTACTCAACAGCATTGTTTAATAACTAGGATCAATATGGAATATTTCAATATTATTGAACTGAATTGCCTATTTTTATTTTTGGGAGAGTTATATTGAATTGCTCTTATAGCAGAATTGAATAAGATCTTGAAAATTGTTCTCAAGTTCATCTTTTTGAAACCTTTGTTATACCTGCAAGTGCAGCATAACAGTTAAAAACTACATGGATATCATTCAAAATCATGCCAGATGTCCTTACAGGGCTTTTCTCCTATGACCATGAAATAAAACAAATTGTATAACAATTATGGTCAGCACCATAATATCATTTTATAGAACCACAAAATGTGGTACTGGAATTGGTACTTGTTAAATTGTATGAATGGTTCATGGCAACCGACGACAAAACCTATCTGAGCTTCCTGTTACAGCTCAGAGTAACTGTATTTCACCTGAACCATCAAGCTTTACAGGTGCAGGTTCACATTTTTTCATTTTTATAAGCCAGGGTCACAATCTTTTTTTTTTTTTCTGCCTTCAGCCATATTAAACTAAACTTTAACACCATGACTGCAGAACCAGAGATTTATGTCCACATTCTCAGGTCATTTTATGGAAGAGTCGATATATACCCATATTTTCTTAAATACTGAACTTTTTCTTTAAGGCCCCATCGGAACTAATGGGATGGCCTTTGCATATTAGTAAGCCATGTGCATCTCTATATGATGATGGATTACACTGCAGCACTCTCGTCAGATCTCGTCTGTCCCTGTGTCCTCTGCTGCTCTCCTGTTCACACTCCTCTGCCGGTAACTTCTCGATGGGCTTGACAAGAAATGATGGCAGTTGGTCCTTGAAAGCTAATTCGATTCAGAGGTATAATGTAATAACAACAAATGCCTTGTTTTTAAATTGATGGTTTGGGAAAATATGCTGTTCTTAAATATTATTTTTGGTGGTTTGTACCAATCTACCACTGGAAAATTGTTTTGTCCAATCAGCAGACAAAACACTGACACTATTGAGTTGCAGCAGTAACTGGAAATGATCAGAGATGGGTAGGTCTGTTCATGAGCTTATTGAGTTGAAATTAGGCTGGCATTATGAAACCAACCAATTACTGCAGCACTATTAGCTACAACGGAGTGGTATTTTCACATCACCGCACATTGCACCCATTTTCCAACTTTGCTCTCAGACTAATTTCTTTGGTAGCTCAATGGTGTCCTATAGTTGCAGATGGACCAAGATGTACAATCATAATGAAACTGCTACATGGTTTTTATTTTCAGGTTTAGAAAACATGCTGGGATTGCACAACAACTTTTTAAAAACCAGACGGCTACGTTTACCTTCACCTTTACTAAGTAGAAAATGTCTGGAGCCACTACGTCTTCTTGACACTCGGGTCAGGGCGGGAAGTAAACCCATGTATAAATAAATGCTATAATAAAAGTCTCTTGCTGTGAATTTAAAGAACCACATATTGGTTTATTTATTTCTTGTAACATAAAAATGAAAAACATTCAGGTTGTACTGTGAGAAACTGATATTTTGCTTTCCATATTTATGAAAATATATATTGCACCATAATTCTTTTGTAAAAACCATTATAAGCATACGTATTTTGCACATAAGGCTTTTATGTTTCATTAGCTTTTTTTGCCCACATGTAACTGCAGATTACAGTCACCTTGGTTTGCACCACATACTGGTTTATTTGATGTCCAAAACACTTTATCATCCAGCCGTTATTTTTTTTTTTTTATTAGCTCTGTATTACAATCACAATACAGATTGTGATTGTTTGAATTTTATCTCTGTTTGTAATGGATTTATATATAGTACAGAATAACTTTTTTTTTTTTACATTTATTCACTAAGATAAGTTAAATTTTCAACAGTATTCTAATTTATGTGTAGTGAAAGTATATGTATAACAAGGCTCACTTAAGACTTTATTTTACCTTAACGATGTGTGTGGCATTAACACAAAGCATCAGTGAAAGAATGAAAGCAAAATTATTCTTTTTGTTTCTTAGACAATGTGAAGAGATGCATGTTTTAAAGGGCATTATAGACTACAATTATAAGTTGCAGTTGAGCACAGTGTGCTGGTGGGATTAAGTTCATCTACCAGCCTCTGCAATTTATTTTAAATTCAGTATGGTGTTTGTCCTTTGAGTCCCGATGAGTTTCCCGCTCTCTCTCTCTCCGTTTATCTCTCTAGCTCTCTGTGTACTCTCATTGTTCACGCCCTTGTCCCCTTTCTCCTGAAGCATAAATAAATTGCAGGGAGCATTGCTTGCAATCCTCTGTGTCCTATCACTGCCCTGCCTCACTTAGGTGCTGCCTTGTAAAATAAAATATTATGGAGTGGCAGGGCTAAATTACATTAGGCTGCAATGATAAATATGTTCCATAAACCTCCCAACATGTCACCTAAATGACAGAATTTGTTTAATATGACAAATGTGGACTCAACGGTGTTTAAGTTGCGTGGGATGCGAGCCAGGCTTTCAGGTAGTGGAGTGGCATGTGTAAAACCGTAATGATGAGTGAGGCAGCTGGATGTGTGTGAGTAAAATCCCCTCCTTTCTCATGTTCAGGGCCAACCCCGTCGCTAGCACAGCAGCCATCTGAATTATTTATCCCCACAGCAGTACGACTACTTTTACCGCTGCCACACAGCGGACAAAAATGCTGCCTTGCACCTCAAAGATCTTTTTCATAAACTTCATCTTCTTTCAAATTAAGGCTTCTTTAAAAAATAGCCTTCATGTTCTAGACATCAGGTTTTCTTTTTTGTTTGCTTCTGTTGTAAAATAGAAGCTGAACTTTCAAATAATAGGCGTTGATTTGCTGAACAATAAATCCAGATTGCACAAAGTAGCTTCTGTGAACTGTTAAAACTCGTAGGATAATTACTTTGCTAAATATCTTAATTTACAATTCACTACTTCCCACACTGTATCATGCCTGCATGCTAAAAATATAATAACTAAGAGACATAACGCCAGAAGTTTTGGGGGTTTTTAGGACTAGGAAAAAAATAGTCACCAGATTTAATCCACTGGTGACTATTAAACAAATCACCAATTTCATACAAAACCACTAAAAGCCCTGTAATAAAAATGTGCAAAATCAAAATTAAACTGAACATAAAACAATACAAATTACAAATCACTGTATGATAGAAGAAATTTAATAGGACCATGACATGTTGCTGGGAAACAAATATGTAATTATGACTTGATTTAAGTGTTTTGACAGCTTTATCTGTCAACTTTATCTTCAAATATGATTTTGGTGGTATGGCTGTAAAGACAAACCCCTTGTTAAGCCTTTCCAAGCTTTTGCAAATCAAACGCTTGAGCAGACGATGTGCAGTCACATGAATGAAGCACTCATTACAAAATCAGACAGTGACAGCTTCCGCTATAATGGAGCACTGATTGAGCTGCGCCCCACTTCATACCAAACTGTTCTCCGTAGCAGCTCAGAGGTGTAACGGCAGCAGGTGAACATCAAACTCCTTGTGCTGTCTTACTGTTTCCATAAGCTGCACCAAAAATGAGAAGAAGGCTATTAACAGTGGCTGGAAAATACTTTTTGAAAGAGTATTGGTACGTTCTAGACCTTGATCAGAGGGTTTATTTTTGTGCTATAATGTCTGTAAGATTCTTTCTCTGCTCCTTCTGTAAAATAAACCAAGCTTTCATCTACTTTAATTATTGTTTAACCAGAAAATAAACTTGTTTATAGCATTTGGAACATAGCACTAAAAATAAGTGAGAACACTGAAGAAAATGATTAATTCAGAATGACAAGCAGATCTTTTAAAAGTACAGACAAGTTTAAAGTTATTCAAGGATTTTTTTTTTACGATGCATGCACACATACTGTATTTGTAGTTCTTCGTTTTAGCCGGGAGGTTGTTTAGCATCTAATTTGTTGGTGTTTGGTGTTAACAGCTGACCTTTCATCATGACAGCAGCGTACACCAGTAACCATGTCATCTTTGACTTCTCCTCTGTAGGAGGCGCAATACGGCAAACAGGCCAGGTCCTGCCATGTTTGCCCCCCGCTCCTCCAGACATTTGCGCACTCTGCTGTGAATGCTAATGAGATGTGTTTTGTTGGTCAGGAGGAATTTTAATTGGCAGCCAAGTTGCTTGTGCTCTTGCTTGCTCTTTTCTGGTTCTCTGACTTCTGGCTTGAATGGGAGGGAAGGTGATGTGATATTGGCAGCAAAAGAGTTTGACATTTTTAAAAATTAAACAGACAAACCAGACAACTCTGAAGAGTGTAAAGCTAAATGTTAAGCGACCTAGCATTAGCTGCAGGCAGAGTAAGTGGAGGTGGAAGACTCACATGGTTTTCCCCAAATGTTGCACTAACACAAAAACATCCGTACGTCTCCACTGGAAAGTGTTTGTCCTTCCTGTTTTCTCCTCTCTTCCATCTTCTCATCCTCAGTATGTATGTAAACAGGTGGCTTTATGACTTTATTGATTCCATTTATTATAACCAAGGTTTTCACACTAAGTTGCAATTTTACAAAAAGGACATTACACCCATGATTCTGACAGTTCTTGAGAAAAAAGTCCTAGTCCAACATGCTTCTCATGACCTGTCTTAAGGGTGAAGACTTGAACCAATACTTCTTTTGAATAATCCTACTGAGAAGCAGCATTTTGAACCGTTTGGCCCTTTCATTGAAAAATTTGGCGTGACTGATTCTGATACAAATTATTCATTTGACACTTTGGGGCTTGTATTGACCTAATTTATGAAGCAATATAGATTTTTTTTTTCTGTGACACCACCCAGGGCAGCGTATCATAAAGAGCGGTATCACATTTATTGATGCTTGCCTCTGGGGAGATTTTCTTCACAATTCTAGGCTCGTTTGAAAACAGTTTCCTCTCTGACAGCTTTACTTGAAGTGGCGTCATCCGCTCCTGGAGGAAAAGGATGAATGCAAAGTAACCGGAATCTGCTCACAAAGTCTAATTAGTCTCTTTACCTCCAAGTTGCTGAACAGGAATCTAACTATTAAGTTGTTGTAAGATGATGACCTGACCTTTGACCATGTGTGTCGGTTATCAGTAAGAATATGAAAAATGAGTCTCTAGAGTTCCAGGAACGAGCCAATCTGGGCTTTGTTCACATGCTCATATAAATGTGTAGCAGAGGAGAAAATGACTGCTAGGTAATTATCTTCAATAGTACAGGCTTTGACCAATTTGCCTGTGCGTGTTAATTGTGAAACCTCAGCTTCAGGAGATTTGAACAGCTGTGGTAATGAAATGTATCATTTAAAACCCCTCCACTGAAAGAGTTGGAGTAATTTGGTGGATGAAAATGATTTTTAAAAAACCGACTGCTCCACAGACCAAGACCGCACATGGCCAATACTGTGCTTCCCACTCTATTTTCTTTCCCACAAAGCCACTAAAAACCCTCGCAGATGAGTTATGGCTCCAGAGTGAATACATATTATCCACCCTCTTACCCTTTTTCCAAAACTCCAAAAACCTGTGGCGTGTCATTTATTCTGTGCTTAGGCGTATCTGTCAGGAGCGCGTCTGTTTTGCAGAGGTGAACGCGCCTCTAATGTGGCACTTCATATTCCTGAGATGCGCTGCGCCTCTGTGGCAGCGCAGCATCCGCCACCAAATCAGTAAGGTCTGTAAAACCGTTGATGGTGGAAAAGCATGTAATGACTATCTTAAAACACAGCAGACAAAGAGTTTAAGAAATGCTAATGGCTCTGCCCTTTGGTTCAATTACAAACCATAAAGCTTCACCACTTGAAATTCACCTTTCTTGATTTTAATGTTCAAATTATCCATCGCAATCACAGAACTCTAAGCTACTTTATGAGTCGTTTAAACCAATGTACATCAAAACAAATGAACAAAGTATCATTTGAAAATGATTTTTTAAGATGTACTACTTATGCTTTTCGTCAGCTGGTTAATAAACACGTTTTCTGTTATTATTTTCAGTCTATGCTTCTTTATTAGGCTGCATTAGCAGTGTTTCGCTTGAGACTGGAAGTAGAGAAAGGCAGTTTTGCTATTTTGTTTAAATCACTGGTCAGGTTTAATCTCTCCAGCCAGAACCCATTATGCTGTTGTCCATTTACTGGTTCTGTCTGTATCAACCAGTAAGTTGCTATAAAAATTATTCCTTTTTAGCTTTAATCTGGTTTCTTTTTATTGGTTTTTGTATTGCAACCTAAATAGAACCACAACTCTTGATTTATAAGTTTACCGTTCCTCTCCTTTGTTTTTTTTTATTCAGTAGCACCAAGACAGACGGTTCATCTGGTGATTACTATTCATGAGCTTAAGGGACATAAATACACTCTCTCCCATATTTTTGCTTGTGTAGAACACACACATCTACCCACCCACACAAAAATATACTTTCCACCGCTGTGCAGTTTTACCTCTGTATATTATTCATAAATTCCTCTGAGTCATATGGTTGCTTGTGGTGAAACGGTGGTAAAAATACTTAAGAGGAAAAACAAGTATCCACTCACATTAACTCCAACACAGGTCTGACTAAGTGTTGCCAACACTCACAGGAAGGTGGATGGTAAATATTTTCTGAAATCCAGCTTAATGATGGTCTCTCTGCTTTTAAGTGTTTACCTTTTGACAGCTCTTTAGTTGTTTGACATTGCCGAGTTAGAGCTATTCAGTTCTATTGTGTAATGAATTGAAGTGGCTCAGAAGACTGGACACAGCTACTGACAAATATGTCTTGTCAAATATTTTCTGTATAGTTTGACTCCAAAAGTAGAGCTTAATCTCTTCAAAATTTGTATTTGTTGTCCCTAATCATCTTTGTAACCGATTTAGCTTTGGTCATTATCCACTTTGAAGATTGATTTCTCCCTGTGCTTTTTGTTCCTGGCTGATGTTGTGATGTTACTTTAATATCTTCACATAATGTTCTTTTCTAATTACACCATCTGTCAGGGCTTCACAATATATTGTAAGTTTATGGGACATTTTGGATATTTGGGAACCTGGGCTTGTACCGGTACTTCAGAAAATAATTTTGTACCTTCAGTATGCAAAATGGTGTCTTCTACGGCCTTTTAAATGAAGAAAACTCAATTTCTGGGAAAAAATTTCCATTTACAGTCGCATTAGTTAAAAGATTTTTATATATATTTTTTATAGTTAATCACAGTTTTGTGTCAACATCCAAACTTTTAGAAATAATTTCTTACAGTTTATTTATTTCTCCTGGCAGGTGTTCACCAGGTATGGAAAGTGCTACATGTTCAATGCGGCAGAGGAGGGGAAGACGCTGCGCACCACCATGAAAGGAGGGACGGGGAACGGCCTGGAGATCATGCTGGACATCCAGCAGGATGAGTACCTGCCAGTCTGGGGGGACACAGGTGTGCTCAATAACACACAAACCTTTACTACTTACTGTGAGGAAAAACAAAGCTCATATTAGAGGCTACAACTTTTTTCATTATTATTTTTATTTGCTTTTTTCTCTGCTGTACTGTTTTTTTTTCTCATCTGTCATCAAATGCAAATTCTCAAAATGAGGAAATTAAAAACTTTGTTTTATTTACTTATTTTCAGAAATAGCTTATAGTTTATTTTGTATAGGCACATGTTTACAGTAAACTTAAATTTCACAGTTTTTGCTCTTGAGGTGAAGAATCCAGAAGATTTTTTTTCTGAGCCACTAATGATATTTGATTGCCTTTTGGGTTTTTTCTGTCCTTTGCTCTTTATACGAGTATATTGTGGGTGTGATGAGTGTCCATGTCATGCTGTAATTCAGATTTTTCCACATATGGCTCAGCCCTTTCTTCACTTAGCACTATCAGCTCAGACTCATGTTTGTCATTGTCATTCTTCCTGTTGAATTTAAGTCCAATGACCTTATATAAGAGATTTATACATGTGATATACCTCAGTAATCTCCTATTTCAGGGCAAAGTAAATTAAACAGTGCAAATCTATTAAACCTTTTTATTTCCTAACAGAGAATCTCTTGGCAAGTCATCTGGATTATTTCTGCTTCTTTTTATAAAGTCTTTTTAGGGACTCCTGGCCTGAAGTAATGACCCTAGAAAGCAAATAAAACATGAAAATGAAATAAAAATAGTTTTACTTCCAAACTGCTTTTCCAATACAATGAGTTCAGTCTTTATACTTGCATTGTAAGAGTCTAGGGCTGTTTGGGACTGAAGCATTATGGATGACAATGACAAATAAATGTTATCTTATCTTATAAATGTTATCTAAAGCAGTGGCTTTATAGGGCACATCTAAAGCAAGTAATCGTCATGCCTTTCAGTATTTTTAACAATTAACAATTTGGGGTCATGTTTTGACAGAATACAAATTATTTTGAAATAATTTCTATCATGAAGAATAATTCAGTCCAATTTTTATAAATTTAAGTATTTTAGATAAAGACCTGTTCAACATAATTCACGTTCTTTAAAAGCTGTAAAAAGGAAACTAACATCCTGTTGGTCAGTCTCAGTCAAGTGAGTTGAAAACTTTTGGTAAATAAAGGCAATGACAACCTTTTTTCTGTGCAGTAAGGTGATTTTATTTCATTTGTTAGCAGTGCCAACTGGTGGCTTTCCACACTTTTTGAAGATGTCACAAAAATATATTTTTAATTAATCTCCAGAGGAAGCAGCATCTAAAACTTCTGACTTTAGGACCTGAGATAGGCATCTGCGTTCTGAGTTTGAACATAGTAAGTCTTTGGAGTAAAACAAAGTATGTTCTGGTTGAGGTGGTTCTGTGATCTCTGGCATTATTGTAAGAAATAGGTCATTGATTATCGCAATTTTATTTATTTATTTTTTCTTTGCTGTTCTGCTGGTCAAGATTGATCTAAGCAAAGTCACACGTCACATAATATGAGGCCTGATCACCATCTTGACAGACGGTTGCAGTAATTTTTTATTTTTTGGGTTGTTTTCTCCTAAAGTTTATTCATCTCTAAATTATATGTGAAATTCTTGCAAAGTATTTTATTTTTTCTTCTACTTCTGGAGCTCTACCGCTTTGATTTTTTTTCACGGGTACATCAGTTGATTTCTAATCAAAAAAGAGGAGCCTCTGGGCATCTCCAAATATATTGCTAGAAAAGGCTAACACCATTTGCCACAAATGTTTCTGAAAAAGTTAAAATCTTCTTCTGACTCACATTAGGCTGTTTATCTCGTCATATCCTTGACGTTCTAGTTCAGATCATTGAACTGCAGTTGGTACAGAAACATCCTATTCTTTTCTTTTATTTTTTCAAAACTTTTCCATTTTAAATTACAGTTGGGTATTTCAGCTTAGGTATTAGAACAAACTAAGCCATGAGACGCCTTCTTTAAACTCTTTAAAGAGAGGAGTGAGCAAACCTTTAATAGAAGCTGGATTTTCTATCAGGTCAGATAACGTTGAAGTTTTAATTTCTATCAGAAAACTTCCTGCATCTGGCCTGTAAATGTAGAATATTAAGTGTTTGGGTCTTTAATTTGTCTCATTTTTCTTTGTATTTCTCCTTAATTGCATCATTACTATATAGACATGAGTATAATTAACTAAATATAATCATTGATCATGTGTGGATTATTTGATTGGTTTATGCATCCTAAGTTTGATAAATATCTAGACCTTCTTAAATTTGTGATAAAGAATGCTCACTGGGGAAAAAAAGATCCTCCGGACAGATTTTGATATATTATGTGATTAACTGTGGGAATAATTGAGACTGATTATTTATGTAGATTACTATTTTTTGCTGTTGCACATCAATCTGCTTCATGGGGCTTAAAGCATAAATGTTCTCATAAATACTGGCTATTAGTTGTTGGTTAATGTTTTAGGTTTGTTGGCATCTATTTTGAAATCATTGAATAACAGAACTGCAGTTGAGACACAAGAAGAAACAAAAGATATACGGATATTTGTTTGTTTTGACTCAAAAACCTTATCAGTTTTCCTATTACATCCTGCATTTCTCAGTTCTCGCCCCGTCTGAACTTATCTTGGTGTAACTCGTTGAACTTCAGCCACCACCTGAACAGCATGCAGAAGACTGTCTCTGCAGGTTCCCGGGTTATGTGTCCTTTTTTATTCCTCTTGGGGTTTAATTAGCTTGTTTAAGGTAATTCAGTCTCAGCAGGAAGCGCACTGCCTCCCGAGCTGAAGCAGGTCTCTGCTCTGCGCTGAAAGGCAGGTCACATTTTTAAAGAGACTCATTATCCATCTCCTTCCAGTGTTTTCCGTTTTTCCTTCCAGTCACAACCCACTCTTCCCTCCTGCTGCTGTTTTATTGTACATCAGCCAAAGACTAGCAGTTAGTCTGCGTAGTTCTAATAAAGCACCGTTTCATGCAGGAACCTACATGCCCACAATGATACGCCTCAGTTTATCATTATTGCCAAACATTACAAGAAATATTGAATGTTGGTTTGTTGCTTGGACACCAAGCACATTTCAAGCAAAGCTTGTATCTTGCACAGATAGCTTTCGTCTTCAATAAATTTATAATTTTACCCCGTAGGACTTCAAAATAAAAGAAACAAATCATACTCAGACAGAGACAGAATTAAGAGAAATGTTCCCAATTTCTTTTTTCTTTTTTTTGTAATATGAGTGTACAGATTGAAAAACAGATGACCTCTACTGTATTAAATGAAACATTTTCTTTAAAAGGCTATCAAAACTGAGGTTTAAAAAACTATTTTTATTTTTAAATCATATAATTCTGCTTCTTGAGTGGGTATTTCTCATTCATAGTTTTTGCTAAGAGCTTTTTGTATAAATAGAGGGAGAATAACTTTGGCTTAACAAAGTTTTAAACCATGTGTAAACCTTAAAGGTCTGTAGAATAACAATGAAAATTTAAATAAAATGTAACAAAATAGTATAATAGATCCAGAAAATTGCTTTAACAATGTATTACTTTAATGTCATGCACACTCATGCAACCAGATGGTGTTGCATTCAAATTTTTCTGCATTTTTTTCCTTTACAGATTTATTTGTATTTCTATTGTTTTTCACAGAATATGATACAAAAAAAAATCTATTATATGATTAATCACACCTTTTTTTGCATTTCTAAAGTCTCAAAACTCATTAGACAAAAGTGGTTGTAATATGGTGTGGGATCATTTTGGTAGTTGCTAGTAGCGTGAAGGCTTCTGGAAAATAGTGCTTTAGTAGCTAGAATTAGAAACCAATAAAAATAGAGTAGCTGGACTCTTTTACAGCAAGCCAACGGTGACTTCTGGCTTGTATCCTTTTACGAAAACACTTGGGGACAGAGGAAGTTTGTCTTTTCAAAGAGAACTCATAAAGCACTTTTAGTGTTTGAACATGTGGGAATAAAAGAGAAGTAGAAATCATCAGTAGAAAGGTGCTAAAAGCTTCAAAGCAGCTGCAAAAAATAAAAATAAGGCTCTCGTTTTTCACAAGTGTTCTTAAACCAAATATTACTGCTATAATTTTAAACTGCATGTGTCACCACCTTAATGTTTTCTACAAATATTTTGTCAGAAAAACAACAATTTATTCAAACTCCAGGTAAAGACTCTCTAGATTGTGTGGATGAGTGCAACATTGAGAGCACAAGGGTGCATTTCAATTAGATATAATTCAATTAATTAGATATAAAGGTGATAATATCTTTCTGATGATAGGGTGATGAATGGGCCTCATTGGGTCTGTCATCAAGAGCATACAAATATGAACATTTACAGAGTAGGATAAATATTTTTCAAACATATTCTCCAGACATGCACATGTTTAACTTTATGTGAACATTTTGCAGGCTGGTATGTTTAAATTCAACATGAATGCTTCAAAATGTTCCCCCTCTTTAAAAAGACACGTGAAGAAACCACTGCCTGTTTGACTTTGAGATTTGATTTTGTAACAGATGAACATTGTTTCTTTCTTAATCCCACATATCTTAGTTTTGTTGCATAGCAAATTTGAACTGTATAGAAACCGCCCTTGAAAATGTACGATTTCAGGACTCTAAAGCAGATAACTGAATCTTCTTCATGCACTGTTTCTTATTTTCACTGCATTGTTGAAGGACAGCTAAACAGAGAGATTTTTGCAGAGATTCAGCTTTCTTTGTGGAAGTCTTGTTATATGGTTTTAAATCTTACACATTTGCTCTTTATGTTCTTCAAATGGGATTTCATTTATAGCATTTTGCATTAAAGGCTCCTCCAGCAATAACTTAAAGTGTCCTTTTTTTGGCTGCGTTCACACTGTAGCCTGAAGTGACCCAATTCTGATATTTTTGTCAAACCAGATTTTCAGAAAATGAAGACCAGAGCGGTCTTCATTTTCATAGTTTCACCTCAACTGAGAAAAACAGAATCTAAGAAAAAAAAAACAGAAACTCATATTGTATGATTTTAAATAATTTATTAGCATTTTATTGCATGTACAAAGTATTTGAAGCCTTTGTTTGCATTTACAGAGGTATAGCATTTCCTGTAGTTCTTCAGCCGAACTCCCACACCAAAGCAGGGGTTTATTCCTCCATACAGATAATAACATAAAGCTTCAGCTTCTTCTAAAGATTTTCTTTTGGGTTCAGGCATGGAGACTGTCTAGCCCACTGCAGGAACTTCACATGCTTCTTACAGAACCACTTCTTTGTTGCAAATGAATTATTAAAAATATTGGATTGTATTTTATACTGTCTTTCACAGTTGAGGTGTACCTACGATGGAAATTTCATCTTTCTCTGTTATTTATAAGTGTTAACTTTGTAAATCTGTGCTGTATCAAATATTTATTTTTCTCACTTATTTTCCTGTCAGCATATGCTTTGATGTATAAACATTAATTTACTAATGAGGATTTGAGTGATTGATTGTAAACTTCCTGTTTTTCTTAAGGTCATAACAACCAATGGCGACTTTAGTTCGAATCCAGTTTCCTTCACAGTGTACAGCACAACAAACTCATCTGTGTAGACCTTTTGCAAATTAGACAGTTTAATAAACAAACATTCATCAGAAAGGACAAAATTTCTGCAAGTGCCTCAATAACAATAATAAATTCAGCAAGAAAAAATTAATTATGCTGCTAATCCTATGAAATTCAAAATAAACTTCAGAAAAGAACATGTAGTCTGTTGACATTTAGAGACAGACAGTAGTTTGAGTTTCCATTTTGATGCATTTCCTGAAGAGAAAAAAAAAAAAAAACTTGAATTTTTCTGTGTTCGGTGTGGAAATGGTTTTTTGTATCAGATGTGTAATCTTGCAATCTAAAAATCTTCTGTTTATCAAACTGTATTTCTTTTTTGCTTTTGTTGCTTTTCCACTTTCATCAAACTTTGTTTATTGTTGAGCAGAGGTCCAATCAGACCACCAGAAATCTCCTCGGTCAGTTCTGATCCATGATTGGCAGGAGAGATATGCTTTTCACTGAAGATCAATAGATATGTACGGACATACCTTGATGCCAAAAAGGGATAATTTTCTATTTCTTTCATTTTGTGCTAGATTTAAAATGATTACCTTTGTCAAAAAACCAACAGCACATCTAGTCTTTGTCATATAAAACACCATTGCTTTGCAGGAAGAAGCTTCTGTAATTTTAAATTTATTTAAATAGCTGACCCTTCTGACTGAGTTTTGATTGAAATAAGAAGAATATGTTTTAATATTACACAAAAAACTTACAGAATATGTAAAAAAAAAACCTTAAATTTCTTCAGTTTAAAACACAAACAGGAAGCTGTAGAAAGCAAAAACTTAAACACTTGTTATCCTGGGTTCTGATTGTTCCTCTCTCTAACTTAATTCCTCCTTCTTACATGTCTGAATGATTGTAAGTGGAGTGAGTGTGAACCCTGTGACCACGCATGTCTGTCTAATCAGAGGAGCCGTCTATGAAGCTGATTGAAGCCTGGTTCAAATGTAACAAACATCATTACTCCTGATTCCTTGTAGACGGCCTGACTGCAACACAAACACAGCAACCTTTAACACAAACTTAGCGACATTATCAAATAGCTGTGCGGAAATGAAAATAATAAATGTCCATGTGCCTGCTAATCAGCAAGAGATCAATATCTTATGTAAGGAGAGTTTTTCTGAGCACTGCCATGGGAAAATAAATTGTAATATTTTTTCTTATTAAGCAAGATTAATCTAGATCAGGATTATACTTAGTCTAATTTACTGAAAATTTATGAAGTAAAACTGCTAGTTATATTTGAGTAACTCCTGATTAAACTAACTATGAAGAAAGATTTCTTAATAAATCTAACAGCTGCCATTTTGGAAACACAATTTTTTTTTTTAGTTGTTGAGGTCTTAAATACAGACTCTCCTTTTATTAATCCCCACAAGAAGCACTTTTCAATTTATTTTTTTAGCCACAATTAAGACACAATATTTAGAGAGAAAATGACAGACACAGCTGGATTATTAATAGATGCTCTGTGAGCTTTGACATTCCAGTTACTAAAATCTTTGTCAGGTGTGGGCGTCAAGAGCAAACAAAATCAAATATATTATTGACATAGAGATATGACTCTTTCAAATATTAAATCCAGGCAGTTGTTTGCTTTTGCATTATTGCACATATTATTATTGAAATGACAATTGAAATTTGATATTTTGTGCATCTCTAAAGCAAACATGCACTGCAATGTTTTAATGACTTTATAGTTGGATTAAAGTAACTTTGATGTGTTTCCTGCATACAGTAAACCAATCACAACATAACCTTTAACATGCCCTTGTAATCTAATGAGTTAAAGTATTGGGACTTGGCTGACTTAGAGAAACATAAATCAAGTCCTCATAATGACTACATATAGATTTGTGTCTCCTAAATCTAAGTGACATGCACTGTTCCATCTTCCTATTCTCTTCTCTCTGAAAACTCAGAAAAGGTCTATTTGATCCATTTATCAATTCCTTGGTATGAAACCATCATGCTCCTGTCACATCAACCTCTGCAGATGTTTGATTAATGAGTGTATCACAGTGGGCTGATGCCTTTGTCCGTCTGTATTTGCGCTGCATCGATTTCGAGCAGGCCGGTCATACTCAGAGACTACCATGTCTTGGTCATAGAGCTCCTTGAGGTGTTGGGTTGATCAGCTGATGGGGAAAAGCCCTGATTGAATGTCAGTGCACTCACAACTGACTTTGAGCACATTATTGATTTCTGCAAACACTGCTCATTCTTTGTCTGCAAATGTTGTGCCTTCTTTGGTCTGTACTGGGGTGTGTGTGTGTGTGGAGGGAGGGGGGGGGGTGTGCGTGTGTGTGTGTGTGTTGAAGAGCTCCAAATGGAGGCATAGAGGCGCTTTCATCTGTTGAGTTAGTAGCAAGCCTTATTCTGCACCTGTATTTGATGTCACAACAAATAGGATGTCTGAGTGTGTGTTTTTTTTCCTATCTCAGAGACGATCTCAAAAGCCAGCGGCTTAGAGTCAGAACCCTCAGAATTTATTGCTAAAAGGTTGTTTCTGAAATGAAAATCGGATTTTAATGCATTTGCATTCAAACGGTTGAGCTGAGTTAGTTTTTGAATTGTTGTTTTTTGTCCTTTCTGTTTCTTCATCTTTCTTGCAGAGGACACAGCGTTTGAGGCAGGCGTGCGGGTGCAGATCCACAGCCAGGCGGAGCCCCCATTTGTTCACGAACTCGGCTTTGGCGTGGCCCCTGGCTTCCAGACCTTCGTGGCCACTCAGGAGCAGAGGGTAGGTGCCCCATCATTATCACCATCACTCTTTTTGTGCACTTTCCCCACCTCTACTCCACACATTGGGCTTATCCCTTAGAGATAATGTGATGAATAACCTGCCATAACAGGCATGATTAGATTCTGTGCATCCAGGTTCATGTGTGAGGGGGAATGATGTTTTTTCTTGTTCTGCCTTGGGGCCTTTAGGTGACCTCTTTGGTCTCCTGGTGACTGTTGACAGATGAGTGATGAACTTGTCCCTATTGTTTCCAGCTATGACCTTTCTGGTAGAGTTGCTCTCAACCCAATCTAAGTTTTACTCAATCATACTAAACATTATTCTGTCACATTAAGCTGCAGGGTCTACAGATATACACAGCCAATGCTAGTTAATGTTTTCTCTCCATTGCCGTTCTTCTACTTCAGATGGCTGTTTATCAAAGCTCTTCACTGAAGTTCAAGTGGCCTATTCACATCTCAAGATGAATCAGTTTATTCTGCCCCCGTCAGACTTACCTAATGTAGTTATGAAGTGTTTTGTAACACTGACAAGAAGCAGAAACTTAAACAGAGAAATACCAATTGAATGCCAACAGGGAATTGACCCTGACAAAAAATAACCGTAATACATAACCTCAATATAGCTTCTCTCCATAAAAATATGAAAACATTGTTCCAGCTGAAATTTTAAGATACAAATGTTACACAGTTATCTGACAGAGAAAAATCTAAAGTACTGTGCGGTGAGTATTTTCAATAGTTAGGAACTTTAAGGCAGAGTTTAGGGTTGAAATAGCAAACTATTTAGTCTAACTTTGTTTTTAATGAGTATTTCTTTTCTAACTTTGTTCTTTCAATGTTATTTCTAATGCCCACCTTAACGTTATGACCCTTGAAGTTCATGAAAATGACTTCACAACACCTTGAATTTGACTCGAGTGGGTTTGATTCTTTGTAATTTCTGAACAATAAAACTACTGATCTGTATATCAGTTCTATGCAAAAATAATACCCATGTTTCTGTCCCACATTTCTGTGGCTTTAAATGGAGTACCGGCATAAATTTTTTCTACTTAAAGCACTGCTGTCTTCCCAACATTCTTTTTCTCAGTTTGGCATTTGCATGATGTCAACTCATTACATGTTAACTTTGTTTTCATTGTGCTTTTATCTGCAGTTTTTAACGAGCTTTGTGTAAGCTGACAGATTACACATTTTAAAAATAGAAACCACATATTTGTTTTAGGTGGGTAGTGGTGCCAACTCCTTTAATGAAGTAAGAACCTGCTGCTTCTCTATTCATCAAAGATCTACGAAATTGAAATATCGCTGTAGCGATGTAGTTTTAGAAAAACACTTTTTTTTTTAAAGCAGTGCCAATCACTGTAACAATGTGGTTAAGTCGAGATGATGATGCCATGTAATTGTTTGCTTCTTCTAGGTTATTTCTCAACATTTGGTTAGATTCACATGTATGTATGTTTCTTTAGGGTAAAACCTGATGCTCACCACTTGCTGGTGTGAATCACAGAGAAATCCAAACAAATCTGGAACAACACAAAACTTTTTATTAATCTTTTTATTCATTTTGTGAAATTCATTTAACAGAAACTGTTTTGCTTAGGGAGTTCAGTGACAACATGAAGGTCAAAGATACAGAAATGTATTGTTCTTGTAAATTGAAATAGACCTTATAGTGCGGTGGAGATCTCTGTCTGAGTGTTCCTGTTTTCTAAAGCTTTAAGTTAGTGTTTAAAATCTTAGGCTATGCATTGGTAAAGCATTTTGGGATTTTTATTGGTGAAATGCATTGTTTAGCTAAAATCTACAAGTTAACTCAATGTTATCAACATTGAAACAAAACTTTACTAAAGTAGCCTGAAAGGCCACACTTAGAAGAATAATCAATTTCTCTAAAAGTCATTACAGTTTGCAAATGTACTAAAGGAAAGGGGCTTAGCTTGTCATCAAAGTTAACCTGAGATAATATTATGAGGAGAAATCTGAATTGGCCAATTCTATCAAATACAAGAGTAAAATATGTAAAGTCGGGAATTTGAAAAAAAGTTAAAATTTTCTCTATAAATATTCTGGCATGTGGTGAATAAAAAATATTTTGTTAACCCTAAATGACCTAAACTAGAAAGATTTACTTTAATGTCAGACAATAAGAAAGAAAATGTTATTTATCTTAGTAAGTACGTAAATATCTGATTTAACTGTACATACATTGGCACAGTCGTCCAACCACAGCCATGTTTTTTTTATTTCCATCAAAATGTTGATGGCATTATTCTGATTGGATAATCTATCCACTCTTCCACTTCTTGGCAAAATTTGTAGAGTTCATTTGGATTAGTCCTGTGTCAGTCCAGTCTGGCACAGGACTTGGGCACACTCAACAATTTCCCAAAATGGTTGATACCAAAGCTTTGGGGAGGCTTTTCAGAGAGTTCATGACAAATTGAGCAACAGTAAGACATTCAGCAGGAGTAATTGGAAACTTTATTTGAATGTATGCTTAGTTTTGAAAAGTGTTTCTGGAAAGCTCTTAGAAATGCTGCTATGTTCCTGTGTCAGAAAGTGACTTTGAAATTCAAAACAATTTTATAAACATTGAAAGGTTTGGACTTTCTAACATATTTATCATTCTCCCATTGAATTAATTAACTTTTACGGTACAAATCATCAGTATAATCTCTTTATTTCTAATGGAAATAAATATGGAAAAAATGGATAACATGCAAAACAAAAAGCTTAAAAGTTTGATGCCAAATGAATAAAAATCTCAGTCGTCTTAGTGGAAGGGGCTGCTGCAGAAGGTCCTAAATCAACGTTGGCAGCTCCAAAGTTTGTGCAGCAGCAGGCTGAGGAGCAGGTGGGGAGTCTCTGTAAATGGTACTCCATCCAGATGGGTGGGATCAAATGATTATTTTCAGATTATCTGTGATGCCACAATGAAACTAAGCAAAGATAGGCATCCTTCCTGTTTGTTTGTTTATTACATTGTGGTATTTTAGCTGAAACTTTCATCATCTGCAGCTTAAAAATGCAAAGAAGCAGAGGGAATTGTTGAGTTTACTGCTCTGAGGGAAGGTTTGCAAAAGGCCTTTAGTACAGAACGTTTACATATGTTCTATGAAGGAGTCATGATCACCGATCAGTGCTGAGTTCAGTTTTAAAGTTTCTGGATCTCTGGGGGCTAAAGCAAAACAAAAAGACAATGGAATGCATTGTCCCATCAATGTAGGTTTGGAAATAGTGCTGTTAAAGTTATACACATAAATGGATACTTTAACATAATTAATTAGGTTTTATTAGAGCTGTCATTCCATGTTTTGTTTCACTGATATCAAATTACTTTAGATGTATTTCCACTGCAGAAACATAAGAACCAGAGTTTTATTCTGGCCGTAGTTTTTCTCTTCCTCTAGGACCAAATCAGACAAAAGTAGATTGAAATCTGCCACAAAATTGGCAGAAGAAACTTTTTAGATGGAGCCTGAACTAAAAGTAGGGCTGGTTATTGACAACCCTACAAGATGCCAACCATTTCTTATCAGTTGAATATTCTGATTTCATTGTCGTCATTTGCTCCTCATGATTGTTGATCAGTCTCTGAATTTAAGTTTGAATGGATTTCTATGGCTCTCTGTGTGTCCACTGTTGCTGTTAATATGAGGCACAAGATTTATACAAAGTACTTATGAGTCAAATTGATTTGAATTACCTCTCAGAGCATAGCCACTATTTTTACACACTGTAAGAAAATATTACCATTAACAGGGCTGGCCAGCCAAAACTGATATCGAAGGTGGAGCATCCAATTTAGTGTTTTTTCATACTTATTTTGCTATCTAAGGAATTTAGTCTGCATTAAACCTCTTCTAGTTAATTGTTAATAATTATTATGATTACCCTGATGAAACCTGAACTGAATAATTCTGCACTGAACAGAAATTCATTAAAACACAGTTTGCTATCTATGTAAACTGATGTTGAAAAAACGGAGCTACTTCACTATTTCTGTGTATAGGGTAGAGGTGGGTTGGTCCTCAACGGCCGATGTCTTGCAGTTTTTAGATGTGTCTGTGCTGCACCACACCTGAATAAGAAAATTGAATTACCTCTGTGGCTTGTTTCCAGATGTAACCAGCTGATGTTTCCTTCATGCAAATCAAGTGTTTTCTAGCAGGCAAACATTTAAAACATGCACGACTCTTGGGTGGAGTCTGGCTTCAAAACTGCTGTACTTAGAGAAGCCAAAACTAGAATTAACTATTTATGGAGTTCACATTATTTAAATCACAGGCTTGATTTGTAAGACTGCCGTATTTAAAAAAAATAAAAAGTGAAATTTCTTCTCAGCCTTTTCCTTATGAGCCCTATATTTTATATTGCTTCAATGATGTTTGTAATGAATGAATGCATGGTGAATATTTCATATTAATGAAAAAGTGCTAGTTCTAGTACTGGCACGTTATTTCACTCTCAACATGGAAGAAATATCTGGTTATAAGTGAAAACCAGTATGTTTAATCAGTATTATGGAATGGTTGACTTTAAACAAGCTCATATAAATTGTTGAAAAATTGCTTGGAAATTAGTTTGGTCTCATTTCAAGCGTACTAAGACATTTGCACAAGAAACTAGACCAAAAATATTTGGTAAGATTTTGAGTTTTTGTAGTACAATGATTTAAATCTTAAGTACATTTTGAAATGGCTGCACAGGTCAACTTATTTATTTCCAAATCCAGTCCTGCTAGTGCATCATTACTGCCATTTTGTTAAATACCAGACCCAGAATGATCCAATCAGATTAAATCCATGCACATCTCATCTTTGTATTTCAAAGTCGGTCAAACGACACTGAATGATTAAATCATCCTGGAAACAAGATGAGATATTTCAGAATTTTGGGACATTTCTTCAATAAAGTTTAAATGTGACCTTCCCACATCAGAGCTCGGTGTAGTGAAGTAATAAACAGTTAGAGGAAACATGCTCAACAATGTGTAGGCCTCCTGAGTAATGAGGCTCTCAGGGTCTGTGCTCGTCTGTCAGCCCTGTTCTGTGACTGGCAGGGCGAAGACGAGTCGTCCTCTGCATGTTCCTCTTCACAAGCCTGAACAGAAGAGGAAAGAAAAGGCGAATTTTACCCCTGCTAATTGATACAGAGCTGCTGCAAGTTTGGACCCGTCTCCTTCACCTTCTACCTTAAGCTGTTTTTGATTTGAATCTAAGAAATAACAATCAATATTTTTGATTGATAGCATACCTAAAAGAAAGATCTAAATATGGCCGTGTGGCTCATTTTAAAATGGTGATAAGTGAATCTTGGTAACAGATACCATTCGGTCTGCCTGGAAAATTTGCTTAACAAAGAGATTAAACTAACAGATTTTAATTAATACCATCAGACCTACATCAAAGCAGCTTTAATCAAGCGAACCTCTGGGCCGACAGAAAGAGTCCTCAGCTCTCTGAATTCAGAATCGGCTAGTAGTAGTCTTTTAAATTAAACTAAAAGGGCATGCTGTTCCTCTACCACAGGAAGGCAATATTTCCATGGACAAAACATCTTTATTTTTCCAGGAAGCCTCCTAATTCAAACCCAGGGTCTTTGTATTGCTGGTTAGCGCTCTGCTCAGAAATCCAACAATAACACATAAGGGTGGTTTTGTTCGAACCCATTGTCCACAATTTGCATTTCAGCTCACCCAGGCAGCACTAATGGGATGACCTCATTGTAACTCATGCTGTTATCTACTTTTAAACAACATCCCTGGTCTGCAGAGCTGTATGGCCTAATTAAAGTATTGCTCTGGTACAACAGGGGAATCGAGCATTGATTAATAACACATTGAGTGGCCCACAAGCCTCGGGTTTTATTAGATAAGACCACAATCAGGTCCACAGGTCTCAACATAGTAAGAAGTGATATTGAATTATCTGATTACAGAGAATTAATCAGTTCTCACATCAGCTACATCTGACTTTAATTAGGCCAGAAGGTGAAATGTGAAGGTGATTGTAAAGGTTAAGGATTGCTAAGGAGAACATTTTTTAAATCTTTGACATAATTAATAGCTTCTGAATGTCAGTATATGGCATGTAATTGCTGCTGGCTTTGAGAAAGGCATATTTAATTATAACAAGAAACAATTTAGCTGCATTGGGTGAAGGTTTCTGGACACTGAAATGCCGAGCTTTCCAGACTGCTGCGTGGATTTAGTCGAAATCTATTGTTCTACTGTAGTGTTGCTAAGATAACAGCCTCTTCCATCTTGCACCATAGCTGAGAAGTAATATCACCTGAAAAGAAATCAAGCCAAGGCTTCAAATTCTGTCATTACCAACAAGCAGAGTGGAGCCAGGTTTAATCTGGCAGGATGCTCTACCCACCCAAAAAAAAAAGTCTTTTGGCAGAACAAGCTGACTCACTTGGGATGCTCTGAGATGACAGCGAGGGAAACTGGGAACAGAGGGTGATGGATACAAATCAGGGCTGGACCTCGATGCCTGTGCTGTGCAGCAGATGGGCCTCCATGCTGCTCAGCCCAGAGTCCCTCAATCCTCATCTGTCGTCCCAGCCTTCACAACCACAGGAGGATTTCTACGTGCTTCCCTCACTTTATGTTGGGGGAATTTTCTCAGAGTCTGACTAACTGTTGAATTATTGTCTGCAGAGCCATCTTGGTTCTTGAAGCACTCTGCCTGCATGTGATCTTTGAAATTCAGTTGGTTATTTACAAAACTTTTTAGTGGTTTTTACTTTGTTTTTATTTTCATTTCTATCTGTTTAAAGTCACTGAAAAGTGTATAGTTTACTCGTGTTTATTCAAACCTAATAAAGAATCTGTCCTTTCAAGGTAACACTGCAAAAACACAAAATCTTACCAAGTCTTTTTGGTATAATATCTTAAATAGGCTTGAAATAAGATAAAAATAATAACTTTTCAACAAGAAATAGGAGCTTATTTTAAGTAAACAATTCCTGAAAAAGCACCAGTTCGACTGGCTGATAATGTCACTTATAATAAGACATTTTCCCCATGAGACAGAGATTTGCTTTCTGAAATCTTTTGGTCTTTTTTCCTGCTAGTGTGTGACTAAGAAAATGTAACTCTGCTTTCAAAGAACGTTGATAATTCCAGTTATTTTCTAATTTAACAAGAAGACAGTAACTTTCCTTCTGGCCTTAAGAAATAAAATGATTTGATTTGACCTTCTTTTCCAGTTGGCAGAGAAAGTTAACTGGACTCCTGGTTCTCTTCTTCCCCTCAGTTGACCTACCTGCCTCCCCCATGGGGAGAGTGCGAGTCCAAAGCTCTGGAGTCGGGCTTCTTTCAGGTCTACAGCGTAACGGCCTGCAGAATTGACTGTGAAACTCGCTACATTGTGGAGAACTGCAACTGCAGGATGGTGCACATGCCAGGTAAGCATCTCTGTTGTACTTTGCGATGATGTATCGAGCGCTCATTCATCAACAAGAGTTTTCAGCAAGGTTGCAGTATTTTCCAGGGGATTTACCAGCATCATATTGATATGACAAATCAATACTGGATTACTTGTTGGCATTTTAAAAAGCCCTAGGACTACAAGGTGTACCTGGGAGGTACAAGGAGGCTGTTTCTCACAGAAAAATTCTCATTCATTCACATGTTTTCACTTCATTTGTTAGGTTTTCCAATAAGTTCATGTTTAAGCATCAAGACTGATTAAAGAGCTGATGTAATGTACAATATTTATTCTGTTCCCAGGTGACGCCTCCTACTGCACCCCTGAGCAGTATAAAGACTGCGCTGAGCCTGCCTTGGGTAAGTCAGCCTGGACACACACGTACTCACGCCTACACGTCAAGAAGAAACACATACAGTATCATGGTTTATGCATGATTACAGCCTCTGCGAAGGACTTGGCAGAGACTGTTGTACAGATGAATTTTAAAGAAGTGAAAGATGAAGTTAAAAAAATATATCTGATTTATAAGAAATTACTGTAAAACAATTTACTCAGAGAACAAATAAAAAATACTCCTACTCGTTTCAGAAACTTTTATTACATTTTGCGGTATAATCAAATTGCACTAATAAAACTGCAGATATTTCAGAGTATTTTTCCACATATCACTGGTGAAGTGCATGAGGTTCAGATGGTAGCCATCTTAATCTTTCCACTTTTGTGTGAAGGACTCAAGTCTGTAACCAGCAGCAGAGTCGACAGGGACCGCAGTGTTAGAGTTCAATTTAATGCATGGATAGTCAGAGAGATAATACATCACAAAGCCTGGACTGAAGTAAATGGATGGAGACATGTAAAAGGTTTTAGGAGAGTTAACTTCTTCCTTCATATTCAAGGATTCATATACAGGGATTTGAAATGCACCTGTACGAAGTTCAGATCAGATTTGGTTCTTTTTTTTAAGACACAAAAAGGGAAACAGGTAAACATTCACAGAAGACCTCAACACAATCTCTGAGGTTTCATCTTCAAAATCAGTTTTCTGTTTCTTTTTTTTCTGAAATTAGACAAAGAGTTATGAATAGAAATACAATGTTCTACATTAAATAAATAGATCCAAGCGTCAATTTCAAGAGTAGGGTATAAATATTAAGCAAAAATAAATTAAAGTCACTAAAAATGTATCTCTAAACTCATACAGACGTCATTAAAATCAAATTTGATGTGATTTTAATCGGTTGGTAAATAAAGACCTCAAAGAGTTAAAAAAAACAACTAATGACATAAAATTTTGGCATTAAAAGCTGCAACTTTTACTGAGAGGAGGAATGTCTGCCAAATGAAAAATGAACAAGCTGTATAATGAGTCTCTTGATGGCGTCACCTTCAACTGAAGGAGAAATAAATGCCTCTGTTGATGTGGAGACTCAGGCTGAAGTAAGATTATATAAGAAAGAAACGGGAGACATGGGGAGCTTTACTTTAGAGAGGAACTGGGAGGTGGAAAAAAACCATAACCAGCACATCATTTTATCTAGAGTGCTATTTGTAGACTGATCAAATGTTCTTGAGAATATTTTAAGAATAAGTTTCTTTTTTATTTGGAAAGAAGCAGAACAATCGCAAAGAAATCTTACCTTGACTTTGGTTTGATCCAACTTGTGCATAAATTCGCTACTCCATTTTCTACCTTTACATTTAAATGATAACCATTTTAGTTTAGGTTGTTGTAACTCTATAGATAATCACAGAGACAGAAGGTAGGTGTGGCTATAAACTTTTTACTATTTTTATGCATCCATAATTACATGGGTTTTTTATATTCTGTATTTTTAATAGTTCAGCAATATGGGATTTTTTAAATTAAATTTATAGACAAAGCCCTTTCAGTTTCATCTTTTTATTTAAACATTAGTTCAGAATATCCATAAAAAATAACTGAGGATAAAGGATTATTCTGCAGCTTTATGGTGTGTATATTGCATTTTGTACCAAAAATCCTGGAGTGAGCCAAAAAAATGTTCAGGAAGTGAACAACAAAAAAAACTTCATAATTAATATTGACTTTGAAGAAGCAAATTGTGTATATTTATTGCAGTTATCATTTACAATATGTTTGGACAGTAACCCATTTAAAGCCTTACTTGAGAAATGTTGCAGTATGGTATTGTTGTCTCCACGGAAACGACTCTTTCTACTTCTCAAGGCCCTGATTGTGGAATTTTTAAATGATCCATGAGGAATCTTTACCCTCATTACCTGTCTCAGATACATTTCCCCAGGTTACGTCTGTGGCATTGATTATGAGACACGGCCATGTTTGATTGGCCAATTTTTACAATTATGGCTTTTTATCTTGTGCACGGTTTGCTAAACTATGTTATTCATTCATTCGGAAGCAGAAATGAGAGGCTGCTGATCCTTTTTGAACCCAGAGCACAGATATAGACAGACAAGCACAAAGCACAGAGCTTAAACACAGGTCATGAAGTTCTATGATGTTTGAAACAAAGCACTGAATTTGTGTATTTTAGTCCCACATCTGATTAACTGAAATACACTTTTTCCTTCCTGTTAGAAGCTGTAAATATCACACTGAAACATGCGTCAGTAATTGCTTCAAATGTAAACACTTCCAGCAACACGTCATGTGTCTGTATTGATTGTGATCCATGTTTAAAATCAAATTATTCCTATCCCAAAAGATTTAATCTATTACGTTTGCAGCATCTGCTAATGACATAAGCCACAAGTTTAGTTCACTTTTAGCATCCTTGAAATGGACTGATGAGTTTATACATCTGGCAGCATCAACAATACATACACTTGAGTCTAATTCATATTCTTTGCAGATTATTTCAAAGTCACATGTTGGAATATTCCTGCTTGGTCACATTTAGGTTCTGATAGAAAAGCATCAAAATATCAGGGAAACAATGTAAAAGCTTGTTTACCACCATGACAAGGATGTGATTGCTGTAAGGTCATTAAAGATATTCCAATTAAGTGTTCAAATATTCAGTTTTTTGAATGGGAAAAAAAATGGTGTTATGGTGCAAAGTTATTTAATCTAAACTAAAAACAAGGAATTGTTACAATGGCTAACACTCAACCCAAAGCCATAACATCACTGCTGCTTATCAGCCTAATGTAAAAAAAAAAAAAAAAAGCATGAATTAATTGCTTAAATCACCCAAATTAATGGAAATTAACCTTTTTTTAATTTTTTATAAATCATGGCTTAATTAAAACTTAAATAACAATATGAATTGTTTTATAGAAAATATATATTTTTTGGAAAAAGGGGTATTAATAATTTGTTTCAAAAGTTTACTGAGTGGTTTCTAACCCTGTCAACTTACACAAGTGGTCAAAACACCATTAGTGCAACCTTCTCTTCCCTCACAGCATTTCGTCTGCTCAGCCCACACTTCTCCCATCAAATGGTAAATTATTTCTGCAAAGCCAGAAAGGTTTCCAAAAAGCAGAAAAAAGGCAGCCAAGGGCAACAATACCTCCAAGCAATTGGCATCAAAGCTGTTCACTCCCACAACATAAGGATATTTAGTGCAACATAATGTGACTGAGTAAGCACTCTGAAGCAGGAAGTTGCACTATATGATGTAGGAAGGCAGAAAGATTTGGTGTATTTTCCTGCAGTTGGCTTCCCCTGTCAGAGGATGCTGCATGCACCAAAGTTTGATTGGATTTTTATACCTCTGTAACTGTGCCCCTTAGGTTTTGGAAACAAATCTTTATTGTTTTCTTTTTTTTTTGTTTTGTTTTTTTGTAAGAGGCTGCTGCATCTGTTGGATTCTAACATCTCGTTTTTCTAATCTTCCTTGACTGAATATGATGCAGACTGCCTGATAATTGATTGTAGTTCCTGCTGCAGCAGCTCAGTGATCAGTTCTTCAAAAATGGTGCAATAGTTGGACTATATCAGTAGTTATGATCCATTCAAGTTGTTTTTGTTTTTCATGAGGTAATATTCCAAAATATGCTGGGATTTAAGTTTGCAAAGAATGCCGTAAGCAGCTTATGATAATTTGTTCTAAGTAAGAGAAAATGTTTAAAGAACGTGGACAAAAGGTTTCAAGGCTCGGACAAAGAATCAGTCATTTAAATGCGCAGAGAGGTGCAACTATGAATCCAATAACGTCACATTTGAATAAAAAATAAGCCACCACTGTGGAGCTGTATTAAATCCTCTCTCTCCCTTACATGTCTGCGAGGCCCCGGCAGCTATTATTGCACCATGGGGGGGGATCTGCCTTTTGCTCTGTGATCTGCAGGTCTGCCACAGAGCTGCTAGAGTGAGGTGCAGCCCTGAAAGCATTAACCCATTTTTATTTTCCATTCAAAGAATAACCTGTGAATTTCCTGAAAGAAAAGAAAAACTGAAATCTAGTGATTTCTTAAAACTGTATTGGATAAGTGTTTCAGTAATGCCATATGTTAAAACAATTTTAAAGTCTCCAACTTTATTAAAGGCTGTTTGAGCGGCAGACACTTCAGACTGAGCTATATTTGAAAGGCTTGTGTCTCTTTGCATTAGAATCATCGCTGTCTTGAGTTTTCCCATAGTAAGCTAAAGGCATCACACACAACTATCCACTGAAGTTGTTTTTTTTTTCCTTCTTCAAGCTGCCAAAGCAGAGTCCTGAATGTAGCTTTCTGTGGCGAAAATGTGTTGCTGTCAGGGTGAAGGCTGTTTCAACCGAAGCCGCTCCAGGGCATGTTTGTGTTCACAGCTTTACATTCTTCCCCTCTGTGATGCAGACGATGACTTACGCTGTCATTAGAGCTTCTGTGGAGCAAACATTTACACGACTTGAGCCGCTGTGTAAAATGGGGCAGTGTTCAGCAGTCATGTTTGCTGTCCTTCTGTGTTGTGTGTGTGTGTGTTCTTTTTATGCATGACCTTTGAATTCAGGTGGAATACAAAAGCGAAATGTCAGATCCACTTGGCTTTCTGAAGCTCAGAGTCTGTAGAGGCAGAGGCTGAGAGAGGCTACTTTAGTCTGAAACTGATCTGTTTTCCATGTTTATCACATTTGTAAAAAAATATATATATATATATATATATATAAGAGCAGGCACTTCACAGTTTCTGTGGAAATTTGCAACTAAAGCTGAAGAGTGCATCTCGATTTAAAATGAGCTACCTAAGCTGAGTTATGTTTGTGTATAGACAGAAAATAAGGTACTGAAAATGTAATTAACTGCAATTAGATGCCTCTCCTGATTATTCTATGAGTTATTAGATTCATAATGTCACCTATCTGCCAGGAAATGGGACAAACAGATTAGCAACGTTGTCAGAACTCTGTCGGCTCAGTAAAATCAAAGCCTCCATCCCTCCTGACCCGTCTGAGACAGTAATCCATCCATTTATTACATCTCAGTCGGATTACAGGTGATAATCAGGCATTGCTAATGGGTCTGCAGGCAGTAGAAAATGCAACAGCTCCTCCTGACTGGAAGCAAACGGCAAAATCACACCAGCCCTGGATTGGAAATCTTGCACCAGCTTCCTATTTATTACAGTAATCAGTTTAAAACTGTATTTCTGTCTTTCAAAAGTTGTAACGACTTGGCCTGACGCTTCTAATCTGATCTTCTTTGCTATTACAATCCGTCTTGATCTCTTGTTCGTTGATTGTAGAGACCAGTAGAGCAAGTCCACCTTTTCTTGTCACTCAAACAGCTAATCAACTTAAGTTTCTGATTAGAATTTTTTTTTTTCAATCGCTTCACCTGTAGTTAAACTGGACATCAATACGTGTGTTGTGCTACTTTTGATCATTTTGCTAGCTTTAGTTGTCGTTTACTAAGTGAACCACTTTGGTCAGCTGTGGTTGTTTTAAGTTATTTTATATAATTAAGTATGTCTTGTTTCTATTTTTCTAATATTAACTTGAATGATATCTTAAGTTTTTATTGATGTAAATTTATGACTTTGTGTGAAATTTACATAAAATGACAGAATATTCTGACATTTAGTCCTGGGTGTCTTCTTTAAATATAACTTCAAGTGCAAAGCTTTTAAATTTTACAAAGTCAAGCAGCATTTTTCAGTCAGTAACTGTCCTAATTGATAATATAATGCATCAATAACGCTCTAACAGGGCAGAGACAGCCGACCAATCGTAATTTTGTTTGCACGTCATTGTATTGTGTAAAATACGTCCTCACTGTGAAGTCATTACCTTTTTACTGCCCTTGTGTAACCAACAAATTCAGTCCTTAATGCTCCAATAAATCTGCAGCGGAGAAGAAACTGTTTTATTGTCCTTCTCCTTTCATTAAATGAACATGCAAAGTTTTTAGTGTTATTAAACTGAAGACTGTCTTTTCAGTTTCCACACACTCAATATAGTTTTATTTTGTTGTACAAAATTCTCACATATCTCTTACTGAAATAAAACACCAATTAAAATGCCCCGGCTGGCATCAGCTGACAATTGATCGTCTTACATAACATTAGATTAATGTATTCATTGTTTGATCTGTAAACGACTTTCCTTTTGGCCCTTTATTTTATGAGATTTTATTATCAAAACTCAGCCAAGGTCCTTTAAACAAGAGTTATTTTTTCATTGTTATATTTAAAATGTCTCGAGGGTAGAAGGCATTAATGAAATTTACACAGGGTCAGCACAATATTCATGAGTCCATCAGAAGCTCCGAATTAATAATGTGATGAGACCCAGACAGCTACTGCCTTTTAAAGTGGATGCGTCAAAATATTTATGACCCTGTTGATGGAAAAGTCTGACTATGCGCCTAAAATGTTTCCCGTTTCTGTCAACTTCCTCCCATCCATCATCAACGCATTTCATTTTCACCGCCCAAATTCCTGCGTGGCCATTACCATTTCTGTCCAAAGCTAAACTGTCGGCCGTGGAGAGCAGCAGCTGCATGTGCAGGACGCCGTGCAACATGACCCGCTACAACAAGGAGCTGTCCATGGTCAAAATCCCCAGCAAGACGTCAGCGCGCTACCTGCAGAAGAAGTTCAACAAGTCAGAGAAGTACATCTCGTGAGTAGTTGTGTTTTTCTAACAGTTTGACTGCAGCAGGACCCAAACATTTAACGTTTAAGTAATATATTAGCAAGTAACAACTGACTGTTTTAGGTTTTCAGACTTGTTCTGCTTAAAACAAAACAATTTGTTTAAAAAATTGACTTGCTATGAAATATTTAAAACAAATATATGTAATAAAAGCAGCTTGTTATCATTTTTGGAATTACTCATTTAATATAACATTACAATTATCAGCCTTCAATGGATCTAAGAGATATTACATATAGGCACAAGAGTTCAAATCATGTTTTAATATATTTATTCATAGATGGGTTTTCTTTGGCTGAGACACATTTATGGAGCTTTACAAAACCTGTTCTTATTTTTAATGATATAAGCATTAAATATATTGTACTTTACTTGGATTTCATGAAACACTCAACATAAGAAAGTGCATCATTGTAAACATGAGTTTTTTTCTAATTTTTACAAGTTAAAATCTGATAATTGTGTTATGCATTTCTGTTATTCTCCTCTGTTTAGTTCTTTGTAGAACCACATTTTACAAGCCTTTTGGGATATGTTCTGACCCCCTTTGCACCTCTTGTCTCCTGATTCCTACTTTAGGTCTGAACTTTGACTAAGCCACTCTAACATGCTTAGTATGCCTTGGCCTTAACCTGTAAATATAAAATTGCAGCTCTGAGTGTATGTTGTTATTATTCTGCTGGAAGGTGAACCTCTGGCCTAGAATTGAGTCTTTGCAGCCGCTGACACATTTGTCTGTTTTAATCCACTTCACAACTTCACCTCTGACCTTTCTGCTGTGATTCTTGTTCTCCATGCGGCTTTCTAACACAAACCTTCACACAGCAGCTGGATTTCTACTGAGATCAAATTACAAACACGTGAACACACTCGTGATTAATAATCAGGAGACTTTTGAAGGAAATTGATTGCAGTGGCTTTTATTTAAGTATATTTTGAACAAAAGAGGCTGAATAAAAATGCACACCACAGCCTTCCTTTTTTTATTTGTAGAAATGAATCACACAAAATCTAAAACCACATTGAAGCTTATGATTAGAAAAAGTTTTAAGGGTTTGAAAGCTTTTGCAGGGCACTGCTTGTCCAACTGAATGTAATTACTTCCTAAGTTCTATAACATAGATAGGACTAAGTACTTTTGCTGTCTGTTAGAAGCTGAGCTGCTGCTACAAGGGCGTTCTCCGTCCATACAGTTAAAAATCGTTGATCATTACGTTTCCTATGTTAGAGAAAATCTGACTATTTTTCCTCTTTTGCAGAGACAACATCTTGGTGCTGGATGTGTTCTTTGAAGCTCTGAACTACGAGACCATCGAGCAGAAAAAAGCCTATGAGGTGGCAGGATTACTGGGTATGTCTGCTGGACTGGCTTTCATTTGACCAAACCTGGGTTCATCGCTCATTCATTTATTAATTCCAGATATGCATCCGATGACATTAATGGAAATGGTTCACCTTGACATTTTTTTATTTATTTTAACTTTTATCACTTTTGTCACAGCAAGCCTTTTATTAGAATTTATTTCCAGAACTTGTCTGTTAACTTAGAGGGATTTCTGTGTATGTTAAAGGTTCGCAGGTCCAGAATTAGCAAAAACTGGGAACTATTATCCAAAACTGAAGAAACCACTCATATCCCTGCTCATAGAACATGTCCTCTAAGTAATACCAAGCCTTTCCGCAAGTTATTCTGAGAGTTTTGAACACATCTTTAGCAATAGTAAAATACTGATAAATAGTGTTTTGCTTTCTGCCGCCTCCTTGCTTGAAGCACTACAATAAGCTAGCACAGTGTAAAAGAAAATAAATACATTTTTCTATTTGTTAATCTTATGATTTGAGGTCATGTTTCTTCTTTTTTCTTACTGCACATACATCTTTCTGCAGGTGATATTGGAGGACAGATGGGTTTGTTCATCGGAGCCAGTATTCTCACCATCTTAGAACTGTTTGACTATGCCTATGAGGTCAGTGACATGCCTTTTTTTAGTTTTACACACCTTTTCCAAAAGCTGTTTTTAGAAAACAATATTGTAAAATTATGAGCATGGTGAAATGAAACTACATGAAGCAGTTTTAATGTTTGTATACCAACCACTGTGATAATGTCTCAAAATGATTTTTGAGAAGCAACATCTTTAGCTTCCGTTAAGTAATTAATATTTTTAGAAAAAAGAACAATTTCAGTACAGATCTACAAAAAATCATTTGTTTTTCATTTTGCTTTTTATTACACTTAAATATTAAAGTTAGTAAAGTTAATTATATCAATCAGACATGAGATGAAAAAATATAAAAAAATGTATCAAAACTACTCCAACAACAAATAGTTGAGTGATCCAAGAGATTTCAGTCTTTAAGTTCAGCCATAATAATTATTTCTCTTAAAGTTTGGTTTTGTTCTGTACTTTAAGGTATGTTACCATTTTACTTAAAAAACAGTTTTACATACCGAGTCAATGTGGTGTTAGCTTCACTGCAGTACTGAATGAAACTCTGATGTATTTGCCGTTTAGTTTCCATATTTTTAAAAAACTTTTCTTCGAAGTTGAGCACAGCAGGAGCTTTTGCAGCGTCTTATTTCAATGGTTTGTTTTTCTGCTTCTGTGAAAAGCTAAAGCACCGACTACCAAACCAGCTGAAACTAGAGTCAGTGTAGCTCACGCTAAAAGCAGATAAAAGCCGGACTTACTTTAGAGCTGGCTGAGATAAAGGGCCACGGATTGTAAATTTCTATTGTGTTTTCTCAGTTGAATGCTTCTTTTTATCTTTTTAAGACTTTTGTGTTTCTTTCAGCTTCATCTTTTTTCTGATGAGCAGATAATTGTCTAGATTTTTTTCAGGTTTCTAAAATTTAGAGAGAAAGTAATTGCAAAGATTTTTTTTTTCTTGCTTTTATTCTGATGGCATAAATGAGTCATTGATATCTGAAACCCTCAAATCACCCTGTTCTTTCTCTCCAAAGCTAACCTGGAGAGCTTTTGTTCTGAATCATATTGGAATGATTTGCTGCTTTATATACCATCCATGTTCACCTTGACTACAGCCAAGTTTCTCCCTGCACTCAGTGCAGAAGAAGAAGAAGAAGAACTGTTTATGTGCTTTGCTACAGAGCTCTCTGTTACTTTCTGATCTACAGGTGGTGAAGGACAGATTACTGGACTTACTCAGCAGAGAGGAGGAAGATGAGAGTCATGCTGAAGAAGTGGTACCTTTGCATATTCATTTCAAGTCATTTAGCATGTGGATTCTCTGTAATTTCCTTCAAAGTTTGTTCTTTTCTGTTTTTTCAAAAGCATGACAAATGAGTGAACAGTTAAAATCTTTTTAGCTTAAAAAAATGAAAACTCACCCTGTAGATTCATCCGTATAATGAAACCTGTGTGTCATCATTAAGATTCGATCAACAGGATTGTTGATGGGAAGTTTTTTTTAAAGAAAAAAAAATGTCTGCGATGTTAGTTGAGAAGGAGAAGTAGGAGTGTGTGAAGCAGGTGTGAACAAAACTTCAGCACTGATAGCTTACAACACGAGAAGTAGCTCTGCAGATAATTTTGATTCTCTTCTCTCTTCTCAGATAGAAATGACACTGTTGCAGTTTAGGCAAAATAAATATTCTTAGTAACAGAGACAACACACCACTTTCTGAATATTCTATTGCAAATAAAGCAATGACAGTGCAAATATTGCAGACAGGAACAGAAGAGTTGGGCACACAAAGAAGTAACAGACGGTTTGATCTGTGTTCAGATACTATTGTTTGATTTTGGAGGCTTCCCTGGCATTCGCCCATAATTTATTACTTTCTCACAAAATGAGATCCTGGTTGTGTTTTTTGCGTTTTGTTTTTAGATCTGAAGAACAGTTTGTTTCCAAATATGACACGAGTGCATTTATATCATTACTTCATATGAAAACCAGGAGATTTTCAAACTCTACATGAAAACAGTTTTTTAATAAAAACTGTTTTCATGTAGAGTTAAAAAACATGAAAACAGTTTTTTAATAAAAACTGTTTTCATGTAGAGTTTGAAAATCTCCTGGTTTTCATATGAAGTAATGATATAAATGCACTCGTGTCATATTTGGAAACAAACTGTTCTTCAGAAGTGAATTTAATATTTCTTTGACAGCATTTTATTAGGATTTATTTAGAATGTCATTAGACCTTATTACAATGCTTTATTTATTCTTTTTAAAGAATACCTTAGATGTGATTAAACAGGCATGTCACTGTGGCATTATTTCTCTTTATTAACACAGGACTAAAACTAAGCATTGATAGTTCTGTGGCATTATAAATTACATTAAATTGTATTAATGCTTATTATTATATAATGACTTTGTTGTTTTCATATTGGGCCTTTTTAAACATTTAAAAATTCCACCAAATAAAATGCATGTTCACATTCTGGGAGGCATATCAACAGTGAATATTTAAAAGTAGTAAAAAAATAGATTATATGTAGATTTTTTTATTTTTAAATTAGCAAAATAAGATCATATATATGAGGAATTTGTACAAGTGTTGTCAGACATTCAGACAAATATTTTCTGACCATAACAACAGAGATTTTTCCAAGACCTCTGGATGGCCTGTATGAGTGAGAGTTTTGTTTTGACTTGATCTGAAGTTCAGTTTGGACACTTTGACACTGAAAACAAAAAAACGTTCTTGTAAATGAAAGTTCAAATCTGAGGAAGGCACACCCGGCTAAATGACTGTCTTGGTTTTTCTTTGACTCAGAAGAAAAATCGTTCTCATGTTGCTAAAGTTTATCTTGAAACATCTTTACTGTTCTCATCTTGCCTTTTGTAGCACAACTCAAACTTAACAGGAATATTTCTCTTAAAATTTGTGCTCTATTTTTTTCTATGTTTGGTTTTACTCCTCATTCATTGTAGCAGAGATGCTGAATATTTCTGCTGATTTGTTGCTGTTTGAAGCTCCCTCACTCGCTTATACAAACCACAAGGTGCTGCGTTTGCATGTGTGTTCCTGCTTCGGCTCGATACCTTTTAAGTCTTTCCATCTTTTCTTCTCAGAGCTCCTGTGACCCAGTGGCAAACCACTCAGAATCCATCAGCCACACGGTGACGGTCCCCCTCCAGACGACGCTGGGCACCCTGGAGGAAATTGCCTGCTGAAGCCCAACCCCGCCCTCCTCTTCACAGCCACACATACCCAGGAGCGAAGAGAAGTCCGCCTCCACCAGGTTTTGCTACAGATCCCTGTTGTAGCATCCTGCAAAAATCTTAACTGCAGGGTGGGGAGGAGGCAGTGGGACTGAAGACAGGCTGTGCTCCGTCACAGACAGAGGTCTGAGGTACTAATGGGGATTAAGGAGCTGTCAGAGGAATTTTTCAGCTTTTTCCTCTTACGTTGGACCATAGTGAGGAACGGATAGCCTCCGCTGTGCCGGCCCTTCGACGGGGTTTCCACATATATGCACAAAGAATATCAAAGACTGTGTGGGACGCATCCCTACTGAGGGGTCTAATTCTTCTGCAGTATATCTATGTAAAAATCAAAAAAGAAATGTTGACATGTTGCTCACTGCCAAAATAGCTGTTCAAAACTGTTCTCCAAACTGCATGTGTTGATCTATCTTGCTCTCTTTGCTGATACATAGGCTGGACTTGCAGCTTTAGAGTACATGTGTGCCATTTTGTCTTTCTACCTGCAGGAAAGTCCTGTGCTGAAGGCCCAGGTGAAGAATCAACCTTTGAATGTACAGATTGAACAGACGGTTGTCAAAGTCACCAGTCACAAGCAGTTGATTATTTATTATTTCAATATTATAATAGAATAAGTCAGATAATTATTGGTTTGGTTTGAGAAGAAAACATAGGCTTTACTTTTTCCTCCCCAACAGAAAACAGTCAAACATGAATATTTTTCTGCCCGTATTTTGTTTCATTCACATGCTGTATTTTTGTCAGTTGGTTTTAACAGCTGGCAGGTTTGCTGTGTGACTCCTGTAGCATTGAGTTTTTATTTACACACCTCATTGAAGGTATGTCAGACCCTAACTATGAATTACCAACTTCTGGCTGCCGCATCTCATCGGAGCACTCAGCTAATTGACACGGAGTCTAAATTATTAGCTTACCAAACAAGGAGTTATGTACACACCGGGATTGTTTGGGCATTATTTGATTAATAGAGTGTCAGGGTGATGCTTAAGGTTGACTATTATTATTTCAACAAATCGCCCTTTATTTTTATCCTCAACCAAATGATAAAAAATCACAATGACAATTTTAATTAGTATAAAACTTCAACAGAAGCACCATGAGGAGACAGGATGATTTAATGCAGAAGTTTTGCGGTGTGACCTGTAAATACGTTTTTATTTTTTTCCCTTATGAAACGGGTTCCCAGCAAACACACCTGACGCAGATCAGAAACAGCTTTGACTCCAGGTGAAGAGGCGCGGTCGTGTTTGTGGCGGTTCTCTGCAGTTCTCGGTGTGATCTGCGCTTCGGATTGGCTGAATGTGTGAAAGCGAAGGCGGCGCTCTGCTGCGATCATCACACGTCCTCATCAGGACGGATTCAGCTGGATCCCTCAGAGATTATCAATGGCTCTACACCAAAAGCTCCTTTGAGACTGTTTAGAAGATTTAGTGAATCTGAATTTTCTATTTCCAGTCCATGATCATCCTAGCATGGTCTCCATCATCAGAATAATGTGCATTGCAGGTAGGAATGAATTCAAGTGCTTTGTGAGAGTTTGAATTATGATTTCCCATCTGTGTGGCGTAGCCTGCTGTCTCTGTGTTCTCTCTCATGTCGTGGCTTCTGACGAACACGGTGCTCTGCCGGCCTGGGGGAACGTGACACTGATGCTTCTTGCTGTGGCAACAACACTGGCTGTTTCCTCTCTTCTTCTTTGGCTTCAGTTGTTACTGCAGGACAGCGTTTTTCTCATTGTGTGACGCAGCATACAGTGTGTGTTTTTAATGTGAAATGATTAAATGAAAAAACATGTTTTACAGTCACTTGTGTCTTTGTGGTTATAACACACACACTGAAGACCAGCCGATTTATTTAAGTATAATGACAGAGGTGGAGGTTCAGGTCATCCCACCTAGTAAAATGGTAAAAAGAGGATTAACATTTATATTTTCGTACACCGAAAGAAACTACCTTAACAAGTCACATAATTAGGAAATAGATTCCACTTGTGTGTAAGTTCAATGCATGTCACCAGTTGGTCTGCGAATGAAAGTTCACATCAACACAAAGAATTGGCTGGTTCAGTAGATGATTTATGATTCACTAAATTAATATTGGCAGAACTCTTTTGCAGAAGAGCCTACAGTCAAAATAAAACAAATGTCTAAAATCATTTATCCATATAAATGTTTTTTTCCCCAAAGAGTCAGAAAATGAAAAAGTAAAGTTCTGCACACAGTCAAACTTTGACAAGTTTAATATTATGAGGGAGGTATTATATTGTTCTGTTTTTTTTTAAAGAACATTGCACTTTTTATTGCAAGTGATAGATCAGGTCACAAAACTTCTCTATTATCAATTTATTAGGTTTGCCTACACAAGTTCATCCTCTTCATATTCCACTGACAGGTTGATCACATAATGAAAACTAATTTAATAAAATACAATGACATGCAAACTAAATTACAATAGGCATTAGCTGCATTTCCATTAACATGCATAAATGCAAAATTTGACATTTTGATAAGAAATTTCCCACTTAAAAAATAATCTTGTTTTTTGATAACGTTTTGGCGAGCTGCTGAGGTGGGTTTTTTGCCTTATTGAAATTGGTTTATTTTGCAAAACTGCAATGTAAACACTTTGTTTTGCATCACACAAGTTGCACGATCAACCACCAGAAAACGAAGAAGAGGACAACAGGAAGTAGTTGAAAAGTCATGGCACGGCATGAATTTTAATGGCTTATCATATAAACAATCATCTGCGCACGTGAATTTAATCACTTTTTTTTTCTAAATTGTGAGGTTTTTGACATTAGTAGAATATTGACAAAATTTTGTGCAGCTATATTATCAGTCACAATAATTACAGATGAGGTGGCCGCTGTAAAATTAAGTTTTCTTGCTTGATACAATTATTTTGTTTTCTAAGAAAATCAACACATTAAATCATTTGAATTAGTTGGTTGTTTCAGTTCACAGTCCATTATCTGCCTTTTAATTACAGTCAATTTTAAATTGGATCTTTGGGAGCATTTCTATAGCAAACACATGTTTTATTCATGTTTCTTTTGAAATAATAATAGGATGAAATTCAGAAAACATTCACTTTAATGTTGAATTAAATCAACATTAAATAAAATGCATGAAACTGAAAGATGATGCAGGTGTTGGCAATTTTTGAAAGAAGTGACGTTCAGAAAATCAAATGCTGTAATCACCTGTTCTTCGCTTTCCTCACTTTATAAGCATGCACAATATGTTTGGTAAGTACAAGCTCTGAAAATAATAGTAATAAAAAATCTGGACAACTTTTGATTGATACAATTTTAAAAGATTACAAGAAAATCTGTTTCCTTGAGGCAAAGTGCAAGGAAACAGATTATTTGCTGTATTTTTTGAGTGGTCCAGTGCTACATATGGACCCTCATCATCTACTTACTCTGGAACATATTAAAGGTATCTTCATCTGTTTTTGCTAAGGTTTATTTAGGTGACTTGAATCATCAAGGAAAGGACTTTACTGAGTTTAATGTAAAACCTTTTTACTTGTTAACTTTTGAAAAACAGATTAAGGTCTAACTGGTAGAGATTTCTTATTCTTAGAATTATCTTTTGCTCTTTAGTCTTATTTAATTAAGGGAAATAAGCTATTAAAAGTACCTGGCCTATTTGAGGAGTTAAGTCACTTTAAGTAGCATTTGTATCCTTTCAGTGTTTTTATATATTAATTAAGGTCCAAAGTATCTCAAATGAGACTGAGAAAAAGTATTGCACATAACAATGTTTACCTTTAATCTTGCTAATATTGTTTTGCTTTGTTCACAATCAAAGACCAAAATGACAGTAGTAAAATCCAAATTACACTTCTGTTAAAGAAAATGAATTTTTGCTTATATATAAAGAAAACAGGATATTTAAGATTAAAATATTACATCAGTGATAAAAATATTTTTATTGCAGAAATGTACACTTAGTGAAAAGTATGTTAAAGGTTATTTTCAAAGGTAATTTAGTCTGACAAACACATCTTGTCAGAACATGCATACTAATTTATTAAATATAACTCCATTCTTTAGCTTCTCTTTTCATTCTTTGATTTACCCAAGTTGCAGTCTTACTTTGTATTGTGAGAGGAAGCTTTTTTTAAGGGAATGATATTTAAGATGAAAATTGCCTCATTGTTAGATACTGAATGAGTGTAGTGATAAACTGCTGCTTGAGGAAAATTATCCTCATGGGGGCTTCGCATTTAGTTTAAATTCAGTGCATGGCATCAGCATCATTGCTAAAGGTAACTGTTATGTAAAATGGCTCATTCTTGTTTACACTAAATGATATTCCACACATCTCTGGGGACTCCTATTAGAGGCCGGGCCCCAGCCTCTCTTCAATTTTAGTTCATTTAGCAGATATTTATCCGTCGGAAATTGCCTGCAGATCAGGGGAAGTGCATCAGCAACTTATTGAGAATGCACTGATTACCTTAGTGGGGTGGGGATTTATCCATAGCAGAGATGCATAGGTCCTGAAGACTATTGTGGACAAGTTATAATCAGATTTCTTATTCTTTCTGCATGTTTCTTGATTTAAATTTTGCTTCATAGGTGCAGAAAAAATGTGATATTTAAGGATTAAAAAAATAGACCATGGAAAAGTTTGGTGAAAGAAAATTATTTTTAATTTTTTCACAAAAAAATTGTTCTTTGATTTTTAGTTTTTGTTCAAGAAATATGTGATAAATTTGGATTTTTGTGTAGTAAAAAATTGGACGGGTCTGTGGAAAAAAGGTGCTAATTAGCAGAAGTTAAAAAAAGACGTCAAAGATATTTGAATGGTTTTTACTGGAATTGTAAAAATCATTCCAGTAAAAATTATAGATATATAAGATAATTCTTTCTTATATATATAGTTTGCGGCTGTGGAGCTATGAAATATTTAAAAGTGGTCTTGTTTAATATTTCTCCAAGTTTTCATTTAATGATTTTTTTTGGCAGACTGCAAGTAAAATGGTTACATGATTTACCAGTACAGTTGCACACCTTGGCTTCTCTCTCTGACTGCAGAGCCGTGGCTTCGTGGTTTTTACTTCATCCTTCTGGTTCTGCCTGTCATGATGTCCTTGCTGTGGGATGTACTGTAAATGCATGGTGAGGCTAACTGGTAGCACTGGGCTCATTATAAATTGGTCTGTCTTGCAGTCCTCCTCTGGCAGAAGTACTGGCTGATGGACCAGTTCTGCAGGAGACATTGTGGGGAATTATAAATCATCTCAGATCAACCAGACCAAAAGCTTTTTAACATTTGCAGAAGATGTTTGATTATAAGATCACGTCTTATAATCAGTCAGCTTTAGTCCTCTTTGGGGCGTGCTGTGGTGACGTAGGGGTTAGCGCGACCCACATTTGGAGGCCTTGAGTCCTCGACGTGGCCGTCGCGGGTTTGATTCCCGGACCTGACGATATTTGCCGCATGTCTTCGCCCCTTTCCTGTCAGCCTACTTTCATATAAGGGACACTAGAGCCCACAAAGACCCCCTGGAGGGGGAAAAAAAAAGCTTTTGTCCTGTTTGCAATCCTTTTAATGTGTTTTATTGTTGCTTAATTTATCCTGAAGTCCATTCAGCATTCTCATGTGGTTTAAACATTGGGCTGCAGCTGCAGGAAATACAAATAAACACAACCGAAAGAAGATTTTAAACTCATTCAAAATACACTTATAGCTATCTACATTAATTATTCAGACATCAAATATATCATAATATGCACAGTGGAAACTGTATTGTATGTAGGTATTTCAGTTTTTCAATTTACATCTTATTTGGAATGTTTTTGAGAAATAATCTACAGAAAGATCTCTGAATAGGTAAACCAAGGAATACTGACCTGCAGTTAAATGGTGGTGGTCTACAAATGGAATCTTGTTTGAGGAGTTTATCCTGATTTAACTACATCATACAACAACAACACTAAACAACACAAATACATAAATTAACATGTTTTATGTTAACAAAGTGCAGTTGAAACCGTTATGTTTACATACGTTTTATTTAAAAACATTATTTCTCATCATCTGACAATAAATCAGACTAAAATTACTCAAATTAGTTATATTTCCTAAATTTCGGAATTATAACACATAATTGTTTCAGATTTGTTTGCATACATTAAAATAGCCGCATGTTGAATAATTTGGGGTCTGGATAATGTCATGACTTTGTACGTTTCAGATTAGTTGACAACATTTAGTAATATTACAGAAAGTAATAATAGAAAAATTATACAAATATAAATGACTCAAAATAACTTTTTTTGCTAAATAATAAAGTTGTCCAACTCTAAGCTATAAAATGAAACATAATGATGAGGAAGTGTATTAATTGTATTTTTTTACACATCCAAACGGGAATATCCTTGTGATGTCATGGTTAGCTTAACAGGAAGAGAATGTCAGAGATAAATTATCCTTACTTTGTTCTGAACTGATCTAATTCCATTTAGCACAGTGTTCAGTTGGAGAGGCTTTCATGTAGTCATTATTATGAAGCTACAGCTTGAATAAACAGATTTTTATGAGCAATTAACAGCCCATAATCCATGAACGTCAGCAGTCAAGTGCATCCTTTCACAGTGAAACGTGCAGCTGCTGCAGTGTAGCTTCCTTTCACTCTTTATTATGTGAGATAAGAAACCTTGCTAAGACTTGAGGGTCAGACTAGGAGTCTAAATCGAGCTTCAAGTCTTTAGGCAGCAGGTGAAAGTAATTTTCTAAAATTGACTTGTTGTCCCAGTATGGAAATGTTTGCTTGTACCCCGAACAAACAATATCCACCAGCAGGATGTGATAAAATGATGATCCATCATCTTGGATGGATCAGGAGTCCTGATTGGTTTTCAGATTAGAACCAAAATAAACTGCAATAAGGTCTTCAGGTGAAATTTGAAAATGTTTCCATTAATCTCCATATATGAAATGGAAATAAAATAACATTTATTTAATGTGGATTGGAGCTCAAAACACTAACCTTCTACATGCTTAATAGCCACTTTATTCCATTAATATAAGATCGCTTTTATCCTTTGTGTCTATAATCCATAATTTTAATACTTCACCACTCAGACATCACATCTTCATGCTCTTTATTCATGTTAAAGGGAGAATTAGAGTTTGCATAGTACAAAGATAATTTTGAGGATAATGGGAGTTAAAAAAGAGAAATTGTGCAAAGTGCTTTAACACCGGGACCTCCACTTGAGAGACGAATGAAGAAATTGCATCTGGGAGAAAATTTTGGCCTCATTTTGTCATTTTCAGCAGCTAGGGGAGGCGTGAGGTATTCATTTGAATTTTGCCTCGCAGTGGATTTCCAACCTGATCTGTTGAAGCTTTTTGCTCACAGAGCCTTTGATTTTGATACGTTTAACCTTGGTGTCCATAATTAATGTATGTAAATCAAATTTTACCGGAGCTACTGAACACATAATTGCATTTTAAAGTAGAAGCAGGCAAAACATTGACAGAGTTGTTGACTCAATGTTTCAGAGTTTGATCTGCTTTATCACGTAAGAAGTCTAAAAGTGCGTCCTCCATTTTCGACGCATTTCTCGCTGTTACCTGGAGCTGAATTATAATTACCTGTTGACTGTTTATTCCTGAAGAGTGTTGATTATTAATTTGATGGCTGGTGTCAGACTCAACAGGGTGCTCTTTTTATGTGTACCTAACATGCTCTGGGGAAATCAGTGGCATTCAGAATACTTAGCAAGGCTAATAATCTCTTCTCCATGTAATTAAACGGAAGACTTAGTCTCTTAGCAAGTCTACTGTCATTTTCCCCAGATTCTCAGGACATCTTCTCTTGCATTGCATGGGGATTCTGTGTGCACTCTGGTAATTAGTGAAGTGAAACTGGAACATCCCACATGCAACATAAATCATCATGCCCTGATGAGTTAAAAAGCTCCGTATCAATTGCCCTAAAAACACTTTCAAGAAGACTTTGAAACTCTAGCTACAGATTCACATGCACAGCGAGAAGCACACTGCAATAGTCGCACTAAACTTAGATGGCAATAATGTTCTACAAACTCTGAATTCTCAAGAGATCTCAAGATTTGATGCTGTATTCATTTGTCTTTAATATTCGCTTCACAAGATCTTTTTCTGGTTAAGTTTTATTTAAAGTGGTCAAACTTCCAGTTTGTTTGTTTTTTTTCACCAGTGGGCTGCAGTTTGGGTCCTGGTCCGCCTCAGTGTGAAGAGGTGCTGGTGATTACCACATAGCCGGTTTGAACAAAGCTGACACCATCTGGGTCAGATTCTCCTGCTGAGTTTTTCCCTGATACCTAATTGAAGGCGAGGGGAAGCAACATCAGGCTGATGTTGTTGGAGACGACGGCGGAGCAGCAGGATCCATGACTGAAATGGAAAATGAAAGTGTTGAGGTGTAACAGGAAGGCTGAAGGTCAAGAGAAGGTTGAGTGGTTTGTATGTCTCTGGGTAGGAGAGGAAGATTCTTAATTTGTTTTTGAACTGAACCTATAAAAGAACAAGTTCAGTTCATTTGCCAGATACATGATCTTTGCTTGAAAGCTGTGAACGTCTTTATCACTGACCAAAGTTTATTATTCTTCTGATGAAGCTTCTTCCCCAGCTTTTCTCTCTGCATGTCAGTTTTCCTTATCTTGACTTTGGGATGTTTTTGTTCACTCTTCAGTCATTTCCTGTATCCACCCTTGAAGCCTAGTGTTTTATTTGTTCAGGTCACCGCTGACCCAGAGTTTATCGGGATTTACCTCAGTTTCATGGTGGGGAAGGTTTTGTCCACACTAAAGTTAAGTCAGTAACACAATCAGTTGTGGCATTAATATCCTTTCCAAAGGCTTCTGTCTCTCACCATTCTTTTAAAGGAGGAGTATTATACCTATATTCCCAAACTTCTGCTCTTTCCAACAATCCGCCCTCAGCATGTCAACACAACAATGACAACTAACTGAGAAGTAGTTTGTCTGAAAAGCTCAGCAGATCACCAAGTTGGCTAATTGCTGCTGCTGCTAGTCTAGAGGGAGCAGAGAGGGAACAAACATGCATGAAAAGAATCAATGCAACACTCCAAAAATTGATGTTTTTGATGAGGGAATAACATTATAACATGATATAAAGTCTAAAAAAGTTAATTTTACATAATACCCCCCTTTAAATCATAAGTTGAATCTGAAAAAGACGATTCAACTTCAGAAAGACAAGATTTTGATCTGCCTTTCTATGAATAAGTTTAGCAGATGACTGGTATGCATCATTCATGTCTGCATAAGACAAATGCAAAGATTTATAGTCTTTGGTGAAAACGTTGACACTCATTTTAAATGTTAAAGGCGAACAAGAGACATGCCGTTAAAATCTCCATATATTGTCACTATTGTTATTCACAGACTTTGGTTTCAGAGATATAATCCTTCATTTATATGAAGCTCAACAGACTGTATTCCCGATACTGTGACTGAGTGCTTGTCAGCGCTCAAAGTTCATCCATCCTATTTGCTAAAGATCTCACATTCCCCATAATGAATAATAAAAAGAGATGAATTGAACTTCCTCGTTCTCTCCCTCTATTTTTCTGCTGCTCTACATCCACACCCCCTTTCCAACTTCTTAGGGATTTGGGATCGCAATTTAGGTATTTCTTGAGCTTTTGAGGTGCCTGTAAACAACTCTCTTGTTGACAATGGCAGGTGGTAAAAAGGGAAAAAAAAGAAAGAATAAAAACAGCAATGCTTCAACCCAAAAGATGGTAAATCTTAATAATAAAAGTAACATGCCGCCATTTTTTGCGGTGCTGTACAAGAAATCCACTAAAAATATTGTTCATATTTAACTTAAGAATAAGAGCCTCAAGTAAGACCTTTTGAAAATCCTTCACAATTTTGTTAATTTGCATTCTCCTTCATCCATCACTTAGAAATGAGCTTTGTTCCTGTTTCATTATGAAGAAAGTGTTGTTGGGAGATAAGTGGGTGGCCTGAATGCTGTATTACACCTAAGAGGCGGCACAGATCAGATTAGATCGCCTGATAGCAGAGAAGCGGCTTGTTGCTGCCTGTTATTATGAGCAGATGCAGAAATCGGATTCAATAACACGTGGCCTTTATCAGCATCACCCCTGAGAAATATGAATTTAAAGGCTTTTTATTTCCTCCCATATCTCACAGTGCAAGTCAACAAGTGACACGCCTATCTGTGCCCGAAACCGATTACATTTGGGATGTTAGAACCGTCATTACAAAACAATTTCAGAGAAGAAATGTCTTTAGAACCATAAATCTGTCCGTCACTGGAGCGTGTGTGCTCTGCTTCTGCCATCTAGTGGTGACACAGGTGCAATATTGTGGGTTTTCTGATAATATTTTGAAGATAATTTAAAGCATGTACAGCCGTGAGATAATCAGTTTAGATATAAAAACAAGGTTATATAATGAGTGCTGTCTCTACTCGGCAGTAGATACATTTTCTGACTTGCAATATTTATTTGTTTGCTACTTTAATTTTTTTTTTTTATTTTTTTTTTGTTTTTCATTTTTCTGGGCTAATATTTTCTGTGTTTATAAGCGGAGAAAAACATTTATTAAATATGCATGAAGAAAATTATGCATTTAGATAATCTGTTTTTCTTTCTTTATAACACAGATATTCAGATTGAATGGTTGTAATGCCTGTTTTACCCCAACAGGCACACCATCACCCCTTAAAACTGAATATTTAAGCAGAAAATAACATAACAATCTGCCTGTATGTATCTACAATTTGTACCACTGTTTTGTTTAGTTTTCTAATAGAGAAAAATAACTTATGACTTGTAAAATTAGAGCCACTGTACACAAAAAAACTGCTTCACTCCAACTTACAGCTATAACTTTTGCCTTATTTACTATAAAAGGCAGATTGGGTCTCTGTGGTTTGCAGGATTACAAGCCATGGAGACTACTTTACCATGTTTGATGTAATACTGTACATTAAAAACTAATTTTCCTAAAGGTACTAATAAATGTTAAGCACCTGCTTCTTCACTTAAACAAATGGAAAAGGTTGCATAGTTGCACCGTTAAAAGACATATTTCCTAGAAGATAAAAATGAGTGGGTCTTTTACATCCTTTGTGCTGACGTTCATTATTTCAGTATTACACAATTATGGCAGACTCAACCGCTGGCAGTAAAATCTCTTTAGGGAGAAACGTTTTTAGCAAAAAATGTTCTTAAAGGATAATAAAGAAAAGAAATCTGAGCCAAATGATTAAATCAAAGTTAAAAGAGACGCTTCATTAAAACTTTGATTAAAACTGTGAAGCTGCAGTATGTAACTTTTACAAAAATATGTTTTTTCCATATTAGTTAAAACTGTCACCATGTTGAGACAGTTTGGTATGAGACAAATAATCTGTAAAAAGATAAAACTCCTCCAGCTCCGTCCTGAGCTACTATTGCCGTGTGAAGAAATTGCTCACAATCAAAAACAACTCATCAGAGCCAGGAGGAGGGGCTTAGTGCTGTCAATCAATACTACTCATTGTGTTAATGGCAGAGCATCAACTTACTGTTCCACGAAAAACGTTTGTGTCATCATCAGCGGTGATGCTAACTAGCATTAGCATTCATCTTAGGCTATGTTGTGGTGAACCAGCTGTTGCGCAGCAGTGAACAAGGTGATTGACAGCAGAGGTGGGGACTCGAGTCACATGACTTGGACTCGAGTCGTTAAAATCAAGACTTGAGACTTGACTTGAACAAATGCTCAAAGACTCGGACTTCACTTTGACTTTCATACCATTGACTTGGGACTTGACCTGACTTGAAGCTCTTTACTTGAAAAGACTTGATATTTTACTCAAGTCAAAAGTTTAAAACACGTATTATTTATAAAGTGGCCCCATTAATTCAGTTCACTCATTCATTCCGTAGGAGGGACTGGATATTCCTGAGTTGCTTTTTTGTCTGTCTGCCATATATGATTTAACAAATATTTTCTTGCACTTGCAGTGGATGGCCAGTAGTTGGCAGTGTATTGTATGATGTGCTAGTGTCCACTTCAGTGGTCTGTGTGCTTTTATAAGATAAAAATCCACAAGAAACACAAGAAAATGGCTTTTAGGTAAATGTCCACTGCAGTGACTGCTATGCATGAAATGGATATACTGTCACAACATAATGATCATGTTAGAAAATATGTAAAAAATATAAACATATTTTACAAAAGTTACAATTTAAGATAAAAAAAAAATATTTCCAATACTAACTTGTAACCAGGTACTGTAAGAACTGCCGTGTTTTTCTCCAGTGAGATAAAAACTTCACCATCACAGCTCCGTCTGCAGCTGAGTTATTACCTCATTGGTAATACCTGTCATCATTAGCTTCACATCAACATGAGCAAAGCGGAGGGAGGCAGCCGTAATGGACTGGTTCAACTGTTTATGCAATAAATCAAGGAGCCATGAAGATGAAACAAGGTTAGATGTTTTGATCTCATCCTCTTTAAATCTAGAAAGAAATATTTTACGATGCACTCTTCTCACTGTTTTTAGTAAACCAGCTTTATCTAACCAACAGCAAAAAATATTTCTGATTCAATGTCTAAAAAGTGGATGTACTTAAAAACACAGTCACTGCTAGACTTGTTACGGTTCAAGGCTTCAACCTTGTAACAATTTATAGTTGAACTGAACTTGTTTTATTCTGCTCAAACATGCCCTGTTTTAGCCTTAATTGTAACATCAGTCTAGAAAATTGAAGGTTACAGTTTACAGGACTAAACTAAAACATTTTTCATTGCTGAAGTTTCATTTCCCACTCAATGTAGACAAAATGTCAGTCGTTTGGTACATCAGTGCAGAAAATTATTATTCCTTTTTCTTGCTTTCTTTAGATTTTAACAAATACTAGAAAGAATCTATTCCTCAATTGTACATTTTGAAAGATGTGGGACTTGGTCTTGAAATGTGAGGAGACTTTAAATGAGCCAAAGAAAGACAAATGGGTTCCATATCCGGAGGCAATTCCTTTCCTTTTCAGCTGAACTGTTTCCTGTTTCTCTCTCTTAAGCTGAGATACAAACTAGAATGACTCATTTAGACACTCTGCTGTCTACAAAGTACATTCATAATTAATTCAGACTCTTTTACAGTCTAATAAATCATCAGTATGAGTCTCCGCTTAGGGTCAAATGAGTTCAGAGTCTGGCGTCTACCACCAGCTGTACTTAAAATGTTAGAAACAGTATGAAGCAAAAAGACTAGAATGGAAACTTAAACTGGAGATGTTAATTTTAGTCATCAATTTTGATGTCTAGTCTATCCATTGTTAGATTAATGTTTCCTTTTCTTTTACAGGGAACATGTTTATCTTTACAGCTGTGATTCATTGGTGCCTCACGCTACACGACGCAACGCCAAATATGTGAGTAAAAAGCCTCGTTATTTATGTCTGACTGAATGATTTGTTGCCTCATAACAACAAATCATTCAATACAAATAACACTCAGTCTCTGCACTTAGTCTATATGGAAATAAAGCAAAAACTCTTTGGTTTCTATGACCTACTTAGTGTGATGCATGAAAATGCTTTGCTCAGAGTTGTTACTAAAACCGCATTGCCGTTCTAAGCCCTGAATACTGGAACATAAATAATGTGACCTCCAGCTAAGCTCCTGCAGATATACATTTTTTTTTATTGAACATGTCAAGAAATTCTGTGACATATGAATCATAACAGGAAATGACACAGGTTGTGTTAAAAAAATATTAAACATCCCTATACACGGTGAGTAATTTCGCTAGTGGCTGTAGTAGAGAAGCAGTAAAAGAGCAAACAGTCATGCATGCATTCCCCTGATTGTGACATCTATAAGTTTATCTCTTGATTGAGTCATCATGTATAAACTGTTGTATTCTGTCATGTTATCTGTATTATAAATCATAATATAATGTAAAATACCAACTGATTTAATCTCTTTTGACTGACAGTCAGTTCTAAAAGATTAGACGACTCTTTTATTCATTAATATTCTTGTTGCGTGTCAAATCTGAAGCTCCACACTAAGAAATTCATCAGTTAACTTTTTGGTAAAAACCAATTCTCTTGTCTTCTGGGCTCTTAAGTTGCTACCTTGTAGAGTCATCACAAAAAATAGTTTTTCTATAAAATAAGTCCTAAGAAACATGTTAGTTTGATTTATTCCAGATGTTGCTTTCAGTTTCATCTTTCCCTTTCTGACGTAATTTAACATTTAGTCATTTTACAGATGAGGACAGATGTTTTATGTGCTTGCTGCGGCCTCCATAAACATGAACAAGCTTGTAAATTATACCATATTTTGTTCATCCGTGATGAACGGGGATCAGTTTCCACCCTCAGCACACCTTCAAATATAACGTGGCTCCATTTTCTCAGCAGAGCAGCTTTGGTAATTAGAAAAGTAGTTACACACTTTAATTGAATCTGCCAACTGCAGAGTCTCAGGCTGCCTGCAGAAGTAAACAGTTTTAATGGTGGATCTTCCATTACTTAAAAGCAGCATCACAGGCACAATAATTGGCTTCTTATGTTTTTAATTAAAATATTTTTGTAATGTTTACTGGAGTAAAATAAAAATACTTTTCCTTCTAGTTTAGTCTTCAGTTAACATCCTGCCTCAGGTTTTAGAAGAAAGCTAATTTGTGTGAAAAGCACACTGAACAAAAGTTGTTGTAAATGCCGAATTATTAATAAAATTTGGGGTAAAGTTTACACTTTTTAATCTGACACTGGAATATTTTATTGGCTTTGTATCATAAGTTTGGCTTGTTGCACTCTGGTTTGTTTTAGCAAACAAGAGTCTAGTCATTCAGTCATTAAGTGCAATAAATATGTCTAACAAACATCGATGTTTATATCATTGTTTGCACAAACTTCAGTGAATGATTAAATCAAAGAAATAATGTCAATTCTTCTTCCTGTGTGACATTATACAGTTTTGCATTTTCACAGCTAGATGTCACTAAATCTCTGCGTTGCACCTATAAGTTAATTGCGGTCAATATTATCAATATCAACCTGCAGAAATACTAAAAAGCTGACCTTTGAGCTCTGATGGCAAATTTACAGTTTATGGCAAAAATATTTAGACAGTAAAGGTTGCATTTTAAGAAAGAAAGGTCAACATTGACTGGCTCTTGTTTTGTATTGAGCATTTCAAAGTCTTTGCCAGGTTTCTGTTTGTTTCCAGTTTGTCACTCTGACATTAATCTGTCCTCGGGGCCAAATACCAGCAGAACACGGACAGAGGAGATAACTGACGGAGGGAGAACTCTTAAAACCCAGAGCCAAGGACCTCTGGCAGGCTTTCTGATGCACTTGACTGCACTGGAGTATATAATGGTGCCAAGGTAAAAGCACACATTAAACATTATGACGCTAAAATCTCTAAGGAAGCAATAACAATAATTAAAGTTTGAGTCAGCTTCCTTTATTATGGCACTTTGTACATGACAGGTTACAAAGTCAACATTCTCGGTTTAGTTCACACAGCTCAGACTCTGTCGCATGTGACAAAAACAAGTTAACAAATATGATCTGGAAAGTGTTTGATGCTCACATTCAACACAAAATGTGTTTATTCCTGATCTGCGTTGTCAGTAGGTTCAGATCTTTCAAGTTTTAATATAGTACTGGCATGCCAAAGAAAAACTCAGAGTTGCTACAAACATTCCTCCGCTCTTGTCCTATTGTGTTTAGGCTATGAAAAAAAAACAAAGTCCACCGACGTTCTGCATAAAAAGTTCTTCAGTTCAAACATCTGTTCTTCAGCCAAAAATACAGATATATTCAAGAAACTGTACAAAATCCACTCCGATTTGCAAAACAGGTACAACGTTAACGTATGTTGACACACACAGCAACATCCATCCACAGAAAATGTGTGCACAATGTTTTTACAGTCAAAATGACGAAGGTAAACAGGTTGCATTGAAGTGCTACGACATCTTTCGTTGGCACACCAGGAGTAACATTTACAGTTTTTACATGTGAGAGTAAGTAAACTGTCGACATGCATTTTCTAAAACCAGCTCAGCGAAAAATATCCCCGCATTCCATCTGGATATTACTTTAAGTAGTAGCTTAGTGATTAAGCTGTACCATGACTTGTCAGATGTCTTTCTCTTCTGCAGTGGATTGTGCGACAGGCTCTTGTTCTGTACATGATGCATGAGCAGCAGGAATAAACTGGAAGCATTCAGCAGCTGCTGTTTAGTAAAGCTGTAGAACTAAAAAAAAATCATGCTACTAAAAGCTGATATGTTACTGTAAAGTTCAACGGTGTGAGGAATAAAATTGAACTTGTGCAAATTAGGTAAATGGTAAATTAAACTACAAACTTGTCAAAAAGCATTCTACATGCTGTAAACTTTTGCAGAAGAAGACTTTTACAAGGAAGTGATCTAATTTGAGATGTTTGTCTTTCAGGAAAACTGAGATATCTTCATCTGCTCTTCTATTTGGAGGAGAATTCAGTAAGTAGAAATTCTTCTGAATATACGCACAATTTTAAAAAACCAAATATGCATAAACGTGACATGCAAAACTATTTATTACTTTGGGAAGTTAGGCAATCAAATGGTCAGCCTTGCTGCAAAACTGAGGTATTTCTTTGACTTCGTCTGCTTGTGGTGCTGCTGTAAATTAGATGGCCCTAGTTCAGTAAACTCTCTGGGTTGGCCACCAGCCTGGGGGTGTAGAGGTATTGGCTCATGAGAAAACCAGTGCAAGGGTTGGCTGCTTCAGAGGATTTTCCAGGGGTTTGTGGGTATTGCGTTTAGGTCCGCATCCAGCTCAGAGGCACCCAGAAGGAATCGCGCTCCAATCTTTCCAAAATGCCGCGCAGTTCAGTGCAAGCACTGGCCGAGTCCTCCTTGATGAGGACGCGGTCCACCAGGTGTCCGTACTGCTGGTCGATCTGAACGGCAGACTGACGCATTTCCTGCAGATCTTCATCCTGAGGGGAAGGAAAAAATAGCAGTGGTACATACTCAGCAGAACTGAAATTAGACTTGCGTGACTTTAGGCTAAGTTAGGAACTTGGATTTTAAACATTCCTGCCAACGAGTGATTCAGTCAGCTGGTGAAAGCAATGAGTTGACAGAAAATCCTCTACTAGTGAGGAATTAATCAATCATAAGATCTAGACTGGATTAAGCAAAGTGTGCCACGATAATGAAAGTATATAACATCTAAAAAAAATATTTAATCTTTATTTTACCAGAATAAAACAATCTTTTTCAAGTTAGTCCTGACCAAGAGTCAACAAAAAATACAATACAAAACATTTTGTCACTTGAGGAGCTACTTTTAGGACACTATGGAATCCATTTTGTATTTTCTTCTGCACTATTAATTTATTTGAAACAAATATAAAATTCAGAAAAATAAAAGGCAAGATCCACTAACTTCAGCCCTCTACAGTTGCTTAGAAAGGAACTCCTAATAAAATTAGTCTATTGTAGTTCAAGACATTTTATGTAGTTTAGATCTACATTTGAATGCTACAACAAGCATATAATGTATGACTTCAACATTCTCTTGCAGATTAAAAATACCACTGCACATTTATGTAAAACATTAAATTTGTTTTCTTTTATTCACTTGTCAAAGTTATAAATTCTCCCTTTTGTCAGTCTAATTAATGCTGTCCAGCTTATTCAAAGGATGTCTGAATATGAGCAGTACTCACCGTAAGACGCCCGTGTTCGCCCCCTCCTGGTGAGGTGGCTGCACTGCGGCGACGCCGGCTCTCGGGAATTCGAGGTTTGACAAATATAACATATGGCTTGAACTCTCCAGTTCGTAGCCTCTTCAGCGCCTGCAGGGAAGACAGATTTACACACAGAGGTCAGGAAGAAGAGGCGGATCGGCAAAATCGAGAGGGAAATGTCAAACTGTTTGCTGAACACATGTAACAAGACTGCAGCATGTAACTCATTTTGACATGTTATGATAGAATATTTCGGTATCTGTTCTGAACATTCAAAAATAATGAAAAAAAAAAAAAACATCCTTCTCACCTCAGGCTGCACATCAACTATACACATCTTATTCTTGGCTTGAACAGAGCGGATGGCCTCTATACTGGTGCCATACTGGTTTTCCTTGTACTCCCCATGTTCTATAAATCTATGGGGGGAAAAAAAAGAATAGATATTTTACCCAAAGTAGATGACTCTTCTGGTTTCTTCCATTTTTATAAAATCAGATCAGTTGGACAAAGAAGTTGAAGCGAACAGCTAGCTTGAGAAAAGCTAATGCACACTTCTTCAAAACATTAGATTGTGGTAAACTGTCTTATGAACCTTTACACTGTTGCTATGTTTGCATTGGGTGGATATTAAAGAAGCCAATGGAGGAAGTGACGCTCTGCAAATGATCTTCCTGTGAAAAACGTACCAAGTATATAAAGTCATTTTCTCAAATAACGAAATTAACATATTCCCTGCTGTTCTGCTAAAAAGATGAAAATGTTTTATGAATTTAAATCAAGAACATTTTATGTCTGAGTTTATGAGTGAATCAAACAAGCTGTGCTTTTAACTTGAGTTTCTTTAGAGAGACATCTCTGCAGTCACTGTTACAACACTGAAATAAACATGAACAGATTATGCCCTCTGTGCACAAAGCTAACATAATTAATTACCACGGTAGTGGTTCTCAAGTCTTGACCTGATTCTAAGACAAATCTAATATTTCTTGACTTGTTTACATTGCAGGGTTACATCCCAATCTCTAACATGAACTGAGAAACATTGGCATTCAGCAACTGATGTAAAAGGCAAAAATATTATTGTTTAAATGAAAACATGCTATTTTCTGTCTTTCTTTGAACAGAAACACTAAATCAGTACTAAATCAATTGCTCAGTAGGTTTCAGATGAGCCTCTGCAGGGAGAAGGCAGAGGAGCTGCTGTAAATGTTTTGAACATACAGTATTTCAAAACATTGAGGTGGTTTAACTATGAACCAGTTTTTCTTCTTAAGCCATCTCAAATGTAAACATCAAAACAGCCTGAAGGTTTATAAAATAGCATTAACCTGACAGCAGCAGCCATTCTGAGATTGGAGTTGTTGGTTTTGGTCCCTCTTAGATTAATCAGTTTCAGCCCTAACCTAGACTTCATAATAACTGTATGTTAGACATTAACTCCTTAAAAAAATGGAATCACAAATGTTTAAATAAAAATCCCTGATGCAGGAAAAACCCACTTGTTGTTTAAAGCGTCTGCATCAAACTGCTGTTTGGTGACAAAGTGATACTCCACTCCGTCCTTCTCATGAGGTTTCTTAGGCCTGGTAGTATCTGTGTTAACATTGAAAAAAGAAGAAGTGACATTTTGCTTGTCGTTTCTTGATTCTGTTAGACTGAAGAGTAAAAATGCTGACAGACTTACGTGGAACAGCTACAGCATAACGATGTGGGTTTTCAGCTATCACTCGCTGCTTCAGCTCATTGATTCGTGCCCCAAGTGAACCTTGGAGAGAGATATTGAGGAGAACATACTATAATAATGTTTGGAAGTCATAAATGAAGATTGCGTCTGCTTTTAGAGGCTCGGACTTACCGATCAGAACCACCAGCCGCGGCCTCTCACTGGACCTGTGCTGGTAGCGGGTCACCTCCTCATAGGTCAGGAAGTCAGGCTCTCCGATCTCCGAGTCCTCTCCGGACGATCCCTGTCGATCCTTACGACTCAGCCGGAAGCTTCTCCGTAAACCAGCTGGAGCAAAAATGAGCAGCTCTGCTCAGCTGGAGCACACACACCACTCCTCACACACAGCCTGAGCATGTGCGTTACGAACAATCTCAGCATCATGCATTATCAAAACATTTGTCGAGGTGCATATGCCCGATCAGAAGAAGTTATTGATGGTGTGAATTTTGAGATTTCATGCTTCAGAGAATTGTATTACATGCAACTAACAAAAACCTGAAAGTTTTGGTTTCTTGTAACACAAACATTTCATTGACAATATTAATATCGGTCAATTTTTGTTCAGGACATGCTGCTTTGCAAGAGGTTACAGTGCTGAGGCAGGACACTGAGGACAGCCTGGCCCAGGGAGACCCCGCACTGAAACACAAGGACTAACCGCAGGGTCTCCCATGGCCAGAACAGTCTGGACCCCCCTACCCCGTCAGATGATTGAGCCGGCCACTGTACCTGAATAAAATTCCCAGGAAAACACCTGGCCACAGGAGGGCGCCACTGCTTTACACTTAGAAGAGACTATAACCGGTGTTAGAGCATCACACAACCCAGCCTCACACCTCCACATAAAGGTGAACGAGCAACAAACGTGCCTGGTTGAGTGTGCAATGCGTCCAACGCAGGAGGGCCCTCGTGAGGGTGGGGGAGAATGTGAAGGGGAGCTCATTCTAGGGAGGGGAGGAAAGGGTGGAGCAGCGCACTGACCACAACAACATGGGCAGTTAGCTATAAGCAGGGCAGAGGGAGAGGGGGGGTTCAGGAGGATCCAAACACTGTGAGGCAAAGACAGCGGGAAGAGGAGGGAGGGTTTGCGGCTTCAAGCAGGTCGTTAAGGTTTTTCATGTCACAGCAAATGTGTGGCGTCAGGCTTTCAGCTGTGTTTAGGTCAGTGCTTCCCAATTCCAGTCCTCAGGCCTCCCTGCTCTGCATGTTTTAGATGTACCTCTATTCCAGAGCAGCTGATTCAAATGATTGCATAACCATCAAGTGCTGCAGAAGCCTGTTA
>CAEGAG010234542.1:0-10617 GCA_903067065.1 Brachyrhaphis terrabensis | reverse complement strand
GGTGGGTCCTCCTCCAGGTTTTGAAAGCGCTTTCTCAGGGTAGCAGCCGAGACCTGCGCTGATGCAGCCTGCCTCAGCGCCACACCACGCCGAATAGAAACGCATCCTGAACACAAAAAACACTGCGACCATGTAGAACAGCCTGGTGACACAGAGGAGGAAGAAAAGACAATCGTTCAGGTGACACAAAGAAAATCATTTTTCATCTGATAAGATTTTCCTGCTATAGAAAACTGCAGATAGACTCTCCCTTTGTTGCCATAACGCACAGATATCTAAATACGGGATTATTCAAATTCAAAAGTATTTTGTTGATCCCAGAGGGAAATTAAATGTTGTTGTCACTCACATTAATTCAAATTATTCAAAGGATTATTGTAGATAGTAACGGCTGTTCTCAGAAATTTTTTTTCTGTAGCAGTCTGTATTGCAACAAATTTGAAGAAGCCTCTGACTGAAGACACAGCCTCTTGACTGGCTGTCCATAATTTTCATGATTATATAAAGAATCCCTCTTTATTTATCCTAATTTATTTGTAGAAATGTAATTAGGACTTTATTTTCAACTCATTAGTTTACATGTTTAATTTCACCCGTGTGTTAATTATTACAATGATAAAACAAATCTACAAAAGATAAATTATGTACTGTGAAGTCACTGTAGTAAAATTTACCTGAAGAAAATGTTTTGGTCCAGGAACTCGTCTGTGCGGACGTAAGAAAGTGGAAAGTAGTAGTTGACGGTCACAAACAGAACCCCGAAAACTGGGACCATCTTCAAGCGTTGTAGACAAGGCTCCCAACTGGGCAGAGCCAGCGGGTTCGGCTGCTTCAGCCAGTCCATGTATGTTTGAAAGCGGAAGAACGGGCCTTTAGGGAGTCGGGGTAATGAGACAAAGGAGAAACCACAGCGGTGAGAAGAGAGGGATCAATAAAACAAGCAATAAGGATGACGCAAAAGACAACGTTGGAAAACAAGGTGGTGCAAAAGAAGGAGGAAAGAGAGGCGGGAAAGCAAAGACAGCAGAAATACATATATGAAAACTACAAGCACAGAGAAATAATATCAAATAATATGGACTCACAATGTTGGACAAGTGGCAGAAAGTGAGACAAAGAGAGACATTGGTTATAAATCATGCAAGAGAGAATGAACATCGACTGCAACATCAGCACAAATGAAAGCTTAGGATTTTGCTGTTAAATATCAAAACAAACATAAGCAAGTTCATTTAGAGAAGACTAAATGTTGACTTACCGGTCATTATACCGACATAACAGTAACTATAGGACAGAATGTTGTAGAGGGAAGGTTCTTGAGACAGACCACCAATAACTGGAGACTTAGCAAAGGAGCTCACATCTCTCTTCTTCTCTACATGGAAGCTGTGCACCTCATTGGCAAGACTGACCATCTGAGAGAAAAACAAACATAAAAGTAAAACACAAACACACGAAATGTCAAGAAACAGGATGCTTTTTTGGTATACAAACAAATGATGTTACTGTGTGTGTGTTTGTGGGTTTTTCTACCTTAAGTGTGAGGAGAAGCTGGACGGCGTTGGCAAACGGTGTTGGCTGGGGAAGATCGAACCAGGTGACCAGACGGAAAAAGAGCAGGTAGAGAAACGTCCAGCTGAGACTCAGTGCTGGGGAATGCCTGATGAGCAAAGGTAGGTGTTATGAGTCCACAAAATCTACACTCACTTAATTCATGATGGTAATTATACCAATCAAGCATAACGTTTTGGTCATGGACACTTGCAGGTCATGAGCCGACAACTGAACAAATTGTCTTCAAAGTTGACGTTTTGGAAACAGGAAAAACGGCCAAATGTACAAATCTGAGCAGGTTTGACAGCAGACTTGCTGTAATGGCTTACAACTCAGACAGAGCACGTCTGAAGCTTTAGCTCTTGTGGTGTGTTCCCCACTTGCAGTGGTCAGGATCCAATCAAATGGGCAAGGGAAATGAAACAGATGAAACAGCTACTGCTTTTGCACGTGGGGAGCAAAGGTTGGCCCAGGTGTAAGATCCAAGAGATGATCTGCTCCAAAGACTGAAGAAGCTTATGCTGGTTCTAACAGAATACACAGTTCATTGCAGTCCTATCAGTGTGTTCATACTATCCACCACTGAAAGAACCAAGAATGGGGATGTAATCTTCAGAACCAAACCAGGAAGTGATGGGAGAAGGTGGCCTGGTTTGATTTTCTTTTACATCCTGTGGATGGCAAGGCGTGTGCATCATTTAACTGGAGAACACATGAGACCATGATGCATTATGGGAAGAAGGAAGAGGCAGTGTGATGCTGAAGGTCCTGCTATGCATGTGGACCTATCTGAGTGTCGCAGAGCAGGTTCATCTTTTAATTGAGACAGGACTCCCTGATGGCTGTGACCTCTTTCAGCAGTTTAATGCTGCCAGCTACAGAGAAAAAAATAGTTCATGGATGCTTTGAGGAACAAAACTGAGTTTGATCTTCAAGATCAAAATCTAATCAGGCATTTGTAGGATGAACAGGACAAGTAGGTCTGATCCATGGGTCTTGTTTGTCTTAAAGGATCTGCTGCCCACAGTTTTGAGACACCAAAACAAAACAGGTCGAGGTTTCTGGAGCAAAAAGAGGGGTAGCAGGCTTCCAGGTTCTGATCAGTGTATTTTAAGAATAACGCAAAACTTAACAACCATGTACCTTACAGCTGAACACCACATTTACGTTACTTTTTCTAATGAGCAGCCAAAAGTTAGAGGACGTCAATATTCAAACTGGTTTCCCAGTGAGATGAACCACAGGAAGATTATTCTATGAAATAAAGACACAATCCAGTCAATGTTTTCTAAAAACCTCAGTAAAAGTCATGTTCTGGTAAACATTTATTGTTGGCCAGTTTCAGATACATATCACCCTGCCTTTGGGTTTGGAGAATATTTACTCTGTGAGAAATAACATCTCACTGATCACTCTAAGCAGCAGACTAATTATGATCAAGACTTTCTTCTACTTGCATTTTAAAAATGCAAAGAGGGTAATCTCTCACCGCCAGCTGCTCTTAATGATAATCCATGTTCCTATCACCGTCACCAGGGAGTGCAGAGTGTGGATGTGACACAAAGCGATGGTGATGGACAAACCCAGAAAGAGAGACGCCACCTGCTTCACAGATGAACCTGAAGCAAAAGAAAAAGAGAGTTTTATTGGTTAAAAACCCTGAAAAAAACGAAAAAAAAACACCTGACACAGGATTTCAAGCTTAAATAAAGGAGCTTCCAACTACAATTGTGGAAGATGTGCATCCTGCTATTGAGATATATCATGTAAATTCTTTATTTCACACCAGCAGCAATTAGTATAGATCTGTTCTCTTGATTAACAGATGTTTATTACCCAGAGAGGGGTAATAAACATTTATGGTGCATTTCAGACAAAATAAATGTCACAAGTACGTAATCTAACAGAGAAAAATGTTTAAAATTAGAAATATAGATGGAACAGAAGTGATAAAAGTGTAAATAAAAGCTTATTATAAAACATGAACTGAAAAGCAGAGAACTAGAAGCAGATATTTTTCCCATTCAAAGACATAAAAGTCCTGAGTATTCAGATCTACATCAACAAGTGGCAGCAATTAATCTAGAATTTGGACAATTTTCAGTCTAAAAATAACATCAGGAAATTAATGCAACACAACAACCGTGAAATTTGGCTCTGACAATGAAACCTAAGCAGCTATGCAAAATACTCACTGAGATAGCGAAAGAGGAACCCAACAGGGATGGAGGCAGCAAGGACGCCCAAATATACCAACTCATCGGGAGACATGTTTCTGCAGACAGGAAACACAGATCAGTGTGTTAAATTCACATAAAACATGTCTAACACTTAGGAAAGACACCGTACCAATGCAATATGACTTTAATTCTAATATATCTCTAAGTATTTTAAAATGGAAAGTGTTTTTAATAAATCCAATATATAATATAATATAGGACAGTCATATATTATGGTTGTCTTAGATTTTGTCTTTTTCCAAAGTAACAGAAGAGATTTGCTTTTAAAAGCATTTATTATATACTCAATTACAGCATAACAGCTAGAGTGGATGCTAACATCGATCTAAACAGTAAGTGAGCGCAGACAAGTTATGCCAAGGTGTAGAAGAAAAATCATCTTTTATTTTAGTATTTATATAATTGATTTTTATCTTTAATGAAAACAATTTTTGCACTCCTTTTTCCACCTATTGGAGGTAGATATAGTAGGAGGTTTTCTTCAACTGCGATGGAATGAAGTGAGATATTTCTAAGATGGTTAAGCAGATTTCAAGCTTTAATTTTGTACCTGTACTTGATCACAAGAAAAAAAAAAAACAATTATACAAAAACAGAGAGCTCAGAGATATCTCAGGAAAAAGTGAGACTGATAATATATTAAGCCAAATAGTTTATTTTTTCTAAATTAAACCAGACTGAACTTTGAATCAGGTGTTTTTGTATATTATAATATTATAAAATAGTCATGTTTTTCATGTTTCCCCTGTCCTCACTAAATTCGTCGTGCTTATTCAGGTTCTTTCCACAGACCTAAGACAAATGTGTTACATTAGCTTTTATGGCTTATTGGCCTGTGTTACCTTATACGAGGTCATCGAGGTTTATTTTATTGCTTCCTCATTATTCTATATCACAGATGACAACAGTGACCACATGGAAATAAGCCATGGTTTTTGCCTACATATCACTTTGTTGGTGCATGAATACTACTTAAAAATTTGTTGTAAAAAAACGGTGTGAATCTTATACTATTGTTGGATATTACTAAGATGACATATCTAAAATCCCCTCTTTATTTTTCATTATATCACACTCAATCTGACTTCAAAATCTAAGACAGTCAAATGTAAGCTAAGCAGGGGCTCAAACACAGATAAAGTTAATTTAATTAGCCACATATAATACTAGCATGCAGGATGTTAAAGGAATGAACTTTCAGTATAACAGCCTACCAAATATTACATGCAGCCAGTTTTTGACATGGCAAAAAAGACACTCATCTGGATAATGAAGATGAAAAAATATGTGACTTAATTACTCTAAGTGTTCTCCGTTTAGTATTTTCCATCCTCTATCTAAGGAAATAGGGAGAAATCATATCTTTGCAACAGAAACAAAATATCAAATGATACAGTCTAGCTTGTTCTTTGATAATTTTACTGTTGTACATAATATTGGTTCTTCGCACTTTTGAATGAAGTATGTAGTGAGATCAGCGTTAAAAAAATGGGATTAACAAATTTAAGAGAGACAAGCACTGTATGTCACAGCAGATTAGGAAGTTGCTCATTATTTCAACAAATAAGTTTTAATATGGTTTCTTTAGCTACTTGTCGCTAGGGAAATTAGACAGCGATTTGTTAAACAATGCATATGTTGGAACAACTATGAGATTATTTGATTTTAGTTCACTGTTATAAATAAAGCTTCCTATTTAATGTCTGAACCATAAAAGAATCATCTTACTCTTTGGATGGGACATGGTGAAGCAGATAAAAAAACCTCTTATCTGGCTTAAGTGGCATCTCAATTTAGGGATTGTAATCTAAAATTTTTGGACTTTGATACCTTCTAAATAGAGCAGAATGACAATATTGTTTTGAGCAATACTTTTACAATCGAAACAGATTAACTGGACACAATATTTAGTAGGATATTATATTTAAATGTCTTCCATTCACATTCTACACATCATTATGTTTGCCTAATTTAATAGCCTCTGCTCTGTTTCAGGTGAGGAATGTTGTCAGCTTCAAAATGTGCACAGAAGTGTTGATTTTAATGTTTTAACGCAGATTAAAAAGCGCCTACGTCAACCCGAATACTTCATTTCCCACTGTTGTGGCAACAGATAGCAAGTACACTCACGTATTTCACAACTTATGGACACAAATGAAGCTACAGCTTTCCCAATTAAGGTAACTTCCGATTACAAATACGGAACCACAATATTCAATACTGAATGCCATTTTTAATAACAGTTAATGGCTACAGGCAGGTAAAAAGCCAAACGAGTCAAAAACGATGGGCGCAACAAACTACTATAAGGTTAAAATAGAAGCATGCCTTATATTTAAGGTTTTAAATGAAGAAAAAAACAACAACTAATGCCTACTTTATTTGAAACGCACTTTTTTCCACAAAAAGCAGTGAAAGCTTTGTAACGTTTAGCATTCAAGCGTAACTTAAGTGCTTTTTAACGACTATAAATGCTGCCGACGATCAGAATTGCAGAATTATGTACTTACACTCATAAAAAGCAGAGTATGCCAAGAAATAAAGATTTCTATCTCCAGTTTAACCTGAACGTCCCATGAAATCTGTCCCTCGTCGCTCATTCACGCCTCACCGGTGGAAGTTTACTTCCGGATTTGTCGTTGTACATCCAGCGTGATGACGTCATGACGCAAGAGGCTTGTTCCATTCTGCTTATGCGGGTCGGGACTGTACCAAACGACCTCATACACTGAAAAAATAGGTTGATTCCATTTAAATTAGTTCATGGCTCAGCTAATTTTAATCAAGTGAATCTATTAAGCTGTCAAATTAAACGTAAAATATGATGTATATAATACAAATATGAAGTATAGTATAAACTTAATTCAATTCCTTGTCACCAACTAAAGCAATTTAATTTTGATCAACTTTCATTTAATTCAGTGTAGTTACAGAAGCTGCCCTTAGGTAACCATTTATCCCTCTTGATTTTATTACAATTGTAAAAATGTAAGTATTAATGGCCAAATTACCTTAAACTTTTACATAAAAATAAATGAATAAAATAAAGCCACATGATGCAGTGCAGTTCTTTGATCAAACCAAATATTTTTTATTAGGAATTTAACAGAACAGGAAGTAAACAAAACACTTCCTGGAATAAATCCTTTTTAATCTTCCTCCTCATCATCAGCTCCTCCAGCTCCACCCTGACCCTTCTTGGCGTTCTTTCTCTTGACGCGGCCGGGGCGTCCTCCGCCGTATGGGGACCTCAGAGAGAAGTCGATGTGCTTCTGGCTGTCCAGGCGAACCACAAAGGAGGGGATGTTCACTACCTGCTTGCGCACACTGCCAACACAGAAATAAAATGGAGGTCAGAGAACTTCGATAAAAAGATAACATGCTCTGATTTCCAGTCTTTAATTACTATTACCATCAGGTTTTGTAAGTGCTACAATCTCAAATTTGTTCAGTATTTTTAAAGATTCAGCTATTCTGTTTAACTGTTATCTGAAGTTAATTAAAATTAAGTGATAGATTTTAGCTGCCATTATCCACATTTTACCAATTTATTTCAATTTTATCTAATTTTCTATTCATATTTTACTAGTCCATTTATTTTTTACCTCTAACCTACATAAACAAGTATTGTCAATTTGTTGAATACCATAGATTTAATCTAATTGATGTCTATTCAATAAAGCACACATATCTAACCACTAATGCAATGAATTGCAGCATTTTTGGCCCGAATATTTCACAGATTACGACTAACAATTTATACCACTGTAAATATAAACCAGGCTTCATTGACGAGGAATTCTTGACACCACAGAAAATCTGCTTGTAAATCTTAAATCATCAGCCTGAGTATTCGGTAGCTCATAACACAAGGTGCAGTGAGTACCACAATTGCCCGAGGTGCAATCCCCCCTACCTTACCTGACAGCCACTACGTCACCGTGGCACAGTCTGAGCCAACAGACGGCAGGATTGGCTCTGGGCAATGTCTACTGACAAGGTATACGGCTTTGATACCGAAGTGACCTTGTTGAAATGTTTAAGAGATCTCAACGTAGAGTGCTACAGGTTGGTGGTCCTCTGATGGAAGAGGAAGCAGCAAGTTTCTCATGAGTCCCTAAGCAAATTTTTAGACCCTCTTGTGTTTACTTGAATTCTTCCAGAGGTCTGAAAACTCACCGAATGTGCCTCTGGCGGATCAGGACACGAGCGTGGTGGATACTCTTGGCAAGTCCAAGCTTGAAGACTTGAGTCTGCAGCCTCCTCTCCAAGAAATCCTCAACCTTCAGACCCAGGATGTAATCGAGCTTCATCTTACCCTCATCCAGCACACCGATCCTCACTAGACGCCTGAGCAAAGCATTACCTGGAAAACACAAAAAAGCGTGAATTTTAAAAGGAATGGTATATGCCTCTGAGTCTCATACAGGAACAATAATGGCCTCATTGACGAGGAATTCGTGACACCACAGTGAAGTCTGAAAATTTATAATTAAATCATCGGCCAACTTCAACTATGTTCAAGTTGTTCCTTATACCTTCAAACAGACGTTTGGGGTCCTTCTCGTCCAGAGTGAGCAGCTCTCTGGCAGCTTTACGGATCTTAGCCAGGGTAAACTTGACCCTCCACACCTCACGCTTGTTTCTCAGACCATACTCGCCTGGAAAAAAAGATGGTAGTTCAAGTAAACAAAAAACAACAACTAAAAAAGTCTGATGTTGCAATTTAACGAAATCAAAGCATACCAATGAGTTTCAACTCCTGGTCGAGACGGGACTTCTCGAAGGGACGGCGAGGGGTGACATATGTCTTACGACAAACCCAACTTCTGGCAACGGGCATGGTGGCTTATAGCGCCTGCAAAATTAAAATGACATTAGCCAAAACTCACTCAATGTATGTGACAAAAACAACTTAACTTTGTCAATGACACCTGGCATATTTGCCAAAACCACATCAAACATGGCCTTAAATTCATGTGAAAAAGCTGATGTATGACAACATTTAGTACTTAATCTAAACACACCCACCATAGCGTTGCATTCAAAAAAGAGCTGATTGGTGTTAGAGATAAAGGGATTTGTAAAAAAAAAAAAATTGCAGAACATCAGCGGTGCACGATAAACACAACAAGAAAGTGCTCTTAATGTTAACCAGTATACTTTTCCACACTTCTCAGCATAAATGTATTTGACACAAAAGAAACAGTAAAATACATTTCACAAGATAAATGTAGCTTTTAATTTCTTTTACTTGGTAAATCCAGTTCTGCTGTACCCATGCAAATGACCAAATCATTCAAATTGCAAAGAAATTTAAACAATGAAATATAGATTAGTTAACAAAATGGGTTTCTGGCATCAAGTAATTTAAAGAGAATTATGTAAGAATTACAGAGCTTTACAAAGCACATGTATTTTATGGCTTTAGCTTAAAAGCTAACGCCCTATTAGCTTTCCTTATGTTCAGTAGAATAAAGGTAATTATGCGATAAAGTACAACAATTGTAGGATCTTAAATATGCAAAGAAATGTTGGGTTTAACTGGAAATAAAAGTAAAAAGTGCTGAAAATCTTGTCCATCCATACTACTAGGCCTTAGCCGCATCGCACCACGTTGTTTGACGAGAAAGCTAGCATTAGCTTCCACAATATAGCTAAATCCTCAAATTCGCTACACATCAAATGTCGGAATTTTAATATATTTATTTTGAATATCTGTATTACGTATCAGCGACTGAGCATATCGTAGTTTGAAGTCAAAAATTTGTGCCTGTTAAGCATGAAGAAGTGGACCGTACCTGTCTCGCTCAGGCTCGCTTAGTAAAGAGGAAGAGAAGCAGAGTTCATGCTGTTTTATACGGCGGATAAAACACTACATGTCCCATCATGCCTCTCGACCTTAAAAGAGAAGATAACTTGATTTTGTGTTGCCCTCTACTGGTCAAATAGAGATATTATAAAACAGATCAAACTTTTTTACGGATCTTAGCATTCTGTCGTTTCTTTTGTCATTTTTATTTTTTCAATCAGTCCTCCATGATAAAACTGAACCACAACTAAATTACTAAATCATAAAAGTTTGTTTCTGTTTTCATGTAACTAACTTTATCTCAAATTAAACTATGTTATCTTACATTAAATGGTCTATAAATGTGAAGAAGGTAGGGCAATAAACTCAACCAGAAGGACATTGCTATTTTTATAACTCTGAAAGGGGACCCCAGCATGTGTTTCTGTCTGTCATCCAGCATGATCAACTGATGAACACACAGAAGCACACTTGTTTTCTCTTTCAACGCTCCATGCCCTCTCTTTTCCTGACTGAGGAAGTTTCTTTGTATTTTTTTTAATTACCTGTCAGGTGAAGTACAGTCCTAACCAAGTAGGATCTTGTGCTACTTCTGTTTGGGATTTTTCCTCTTTTTTTTTTACATTTTAAAATTTTTTTTTTAGTCCAGTTTGGTTGCCTGATCTGCCGTGTGCATACAAACCTTTTCCTTTTCCCTTGCTTTCCTTTCTCCTTTTCCCCTCCACCTCCCGGGCTATGCTCTCCTCACCCACTGTGATCCTCCAGCCTTACGGACTTCCCGTCTATCCACAGACAACCACATGCTACCCCAGCATAGTTCAGGTAACGCTTGATTTATTCTGCAATTTCACAGTGTCATGTAGACGTTTGTTGATCTTTGACCTTATGACTCAAACTAACCTTTGATTCAGAGAATAGAAATAAGCAAAGCAATGAATGATGTTGCAGTAAGAATACTCTGAATGAGCTGCATGAAGTAGTAAAGTTGGTCTATGCATGCGTTGGTCATTT